>ML662438.1:7341403-7475392 GCA_007570785.1 Antilocapra americana
AAGGTTTAAGTAGAAGCATAAAAAAAAAAAAAAAAAGAAAAGGCAAAGGAACCAGAGGTCAAATGGCCAACATCCACTGGATCATAGAAAAGGCAAGAGAATTCCAGAAAAACATCTACTACTGCTTTATGGACTATACCAAAGCCTTTGGCTCTGTGGATCACAGCAAACTGTGGAAAATTCTTCAAGTTATGGGAATATCAGATCACCTTACCTTCATCTTGAGAAACCTTTCTATGCACGTCAAGAAGCAAGAGTTAGAACAGGACATGGAACAACAGAGTGGTTCCAAATTGGGAACCAAATATGTCAAGGCTGTATATTGTCATCCTGCTTATTTAACTTCTATGCAGAGTACATTGTGTGAAATGCCAGACCTGGATGAAGCACAGGCTGGAATCAAGATTGCCAGGAGAAATATCAATAACCTCAGATATGCAGATGACACTACCCTTATGGCAGAAAGTGAAGAACTAAAGAACCTCTTGATGAAAGTGCAAGAGGATATCGAAAAAGCTGGCTGAAAACTCAACATTCAAAAAATTAAGATTATTGCACCTGGCCCCATCACTTCACGGCAAATAGATGAGAAAACAATGGAAACAAAGACAGACTTTACTTTCTTGGGCTCCAAAATCACTGCAGATGATGAGTGCAGCCAAGAAATTAAAATATGCTTGTTCCTTGGAAGAAAAGCTATGACCATACTAGACAGCACATTAAAAAGCAGAGACATTACTTTATTGACAAAGGGCCATATAGTCAAAACTGTGGTCTTTCCAGTAGTCATGTATGGATGTGAGAGTTGGACCAAAAAGAAAGCTGAGCACTGAAGAATTGATGTTTATGAACTGTGTTATTGGAGAAGACTCTTGAGATTCCCTTAGTCTGCAAGGGCATCAAACCAGTCAATCCGAAACGAAATCATCCCTGAATATTCATTGGAAAGTGAAAGTTAAAGTCTCTCTGTCATGTCCGATTCTTTGCAACCCCATGGACTTAGTCCATGGAATTCTCCAGGCCAGAATGGGAAGTAGGTAGCCTTTCCCTTCTCCAGAGGTTCTTCCCAACCCAGGGATCAAACCTGGGTCTCCTGCATTGCAGGCAGATTCTTTACCAGCTGAGCCACAAGGGTAGCCCAAGAATACTGGAGTGGGTAGCCTATCCCTTCTCCAGCGGATCTTCCCAACCCAGGAATCGAACTGGGGTCGGATTCTTTACCAACTAAGCTATGAGGGGCTGATGCTAAAGTTGAAGCTCCAGCACTTCGGCCACCTGATGTGAAGAACTGACTCTTTGGAAAATACCCTGATGTTTGGAAAGATTGAAGGCAGGAGAAGGGGATGACAGAGAATGAGATGGTTGGATGGCATCACTGACTCAATGGACATGAGTTTGAGCAAGCTTTGGGAGTTGGTGAGGGACAGGGAAGCTTGGCATGCTGCAGTCCATGGGGTCACAAAGAGTCAGATGTGACTGAGTGACTGAACTGAACTGAGATAGGGAGTCTGCTTTCATATCTTAGGGATCCTAGGGAATGCCGAAAGGCCCCTGAGAAAGAGGAAATTCCTATCAAAAAGCCAAGGCTCAGGTGTTTGCTTTCAAAAACAAATGGAAAAATGGTCTTAATACCTGATGGGGAGAAAACATTTTAGGCAAAACAAACTGCTCAGACACATAAGGATGCATAGGACCTGTAAGGCTTTGAGACAGAATGAAAGGCCAAGATCTTCAAGATCAGGGCATGTGAAACCCAGGAAGAGAATCTTACAGAATGAGCAAAGACCTGTTGTCTTTATCTAAGAGAGATGATACCAGGAAAAGATGTAAAATAAATGGCTGAGCAGCAATGCAATACAGCCATGCGCAGGAGACAACCTGAGGTTTCACAACTCTCCTTGCTACTGGGAAGAGATCCCTGTCAGATGTGGGTGGTTTTCAAGATCTGGAAGGAAGATTCTTCAAGAGGACCTCAGCTTTCAAGTTGGACTATTTTTGTCTAGCATATAAGACAGGGGATGTGGAGGGAACAAAGCCTGCAAAACACAGTGGTCAATTTCAGTAGGTACTGAAGTTACTCTGCTGTGTAAATTCTACCCTTGTTCTGTCATACCAGGTGTGGTTGTTTCTTTTGGCTACTGAAAAAAACTTTCCTCTATCCATGTCTCAACAAATATGAGATAAAACAGAATTGACTTAGAAGATTATCAAGAAAGATAATGGGTTGGGTACATCCTCAGAAGGTCATTCAAATGAAGTATCCTTAAATGCTTAATTATCCATCTTACTCTTACATGAAATAACAGCTAAGGCTTATTTAGTGTTTACTCTGTATTAGTTGTGTTTCAAGAGTTTCACATGCATTATTTCATTTTAAAAACCAACTTCAGGTGGTTACTACAATGATTTACTTTTTCAGTGAATGAACAGAGACTGGCAATCTAGCTCTAAGGCCCAAGCTCAGCTACTAGGTAATTTCTTGACAAAAGCATCTTACTAAAACATTAGGTTAAGCAGAATGTTAAACAAAAGATAAGTTAAACAGAAGATAAAACTCAGTTTCAAAAAATTAACACTCTCAAAATGCAGTGTAAAATATGTTATGAACAAATATATGAGCTATCTCTACTGTTACTCAAGCATATGTCACTATTTTATCAGAAAAAATAAATTAGAGACTCAAAGAACTGTTGATACATATCTGAGTGGTATATTTATACAGACAAAAATCAGACAGAATAGAATTTTAACCACATGGTTATTAAATCTGCAAACACTAAGTTGATTAACTTTTTGTTACAGGGTAAAATAGCTTATTATGAATTCAATACATAACATTTTTCAAGTTTAGACCTTTTCATTAGACTGGTTTTTACAGACTATGATAAAATCGTCAGAAAAAAATTGTTCATTTTTTCCCCTAAATATGTGGCACAGAAATTACAGTTTTCAAAATGGTTTGAAATATCACCTGAGTTTCTTTCTTCACTCCTTTGACCAACTAATAAAGCTTTTGCCTGGGTCACAGAGCTTCTCTTTAGTTTTGCACTTGAAATGGTCATCTCTACCAACACCAGCAACATAATTTATCATTTTCATAATAAAAAGTAATGATCCAATAAGTCCCTGGGCAGATGTTAGTCATGATGTTTATTTATTGATTGATTCTGTATTATTCCAAAGACAACTGAGAAAAGTAAGATTTCTTCATCACAACATGAATAACAATTACTTTGTCTAACATTATCTTTTTTCTACCTTTAGTTAAGCACTAAATGTTTATTTGTGTTCTTTTAATTACTTTTAAAGCATCCTTTATTTCTGGATAACATTACTGAACTCTCAGTAACTCAATAGAGTTCTATATTTTTTTTCCCAAACATTCTTGCTTAATTTGGTTCATTTATATCTCCCTTTTATTTTTGTTTTTGTTTTTTTTTTTAGTAGAAACTCATGATTAGTATATAACAGAGGGAGAAAAACAAAGAACATGCAGAATATTCTGTATTTAAGAAACTGCAACTGTCTCGATGGCCTTAAGGAGTAGGTGGGGTGGGTAGAAGCGTGTGTGTGAGTGTTGCAAAAACTATCTACTGAGGATGATTCCTAATTCTAATTCATTGCTGAGAAACTGAAATTGTATATACTATTTGTAATTTTGAAGCACAAGAGAGAAAATATTCTTTAAAGAGCATGGGATGTGGTGGCAGACTGACCTAGTGGCAAATGCTATCTGTGAGACTTTGAGCAATGTAGATGTCTCAAGTAGAAGATGGTAACTATAACAACTGTCTCTCAGAGGACAAGATGGCAGAGGAGTAGGTGGACATGGGGTACATCTATCTCCACGGATATATCAGGAATACACCTCAGACACAGAAGTGCAGGCAGAACATCAGCTGAGAGTGGACAGCAGTACCTGACCAGCAGAAAGGAATATATAGACCCATGCAAAACTCGAGATCAAGCCCTAAGCCTTTGGAGTGGGAGCACTGACTCTAAGATGCTAGACTGCCAGAGAATTAACCCTCAGGGGTATCGAACAGTGAGAACTCACACAAAGGAAACCATTGGATTACAAGACCCAGCATCACCCAACCACCAGTAGCACCCTGTGCAGGACGCCTCATCTAAACAACAAACAAAACAAGGATCTCACTCAAATTTGATGGAGAAACGAAAAGCTCTTCAGACAAGCAAAATTTAAAAGAGAATTCAGTACCATCACATCAGCCTTACAACAAATGTTAATCAGCCTTATATAGTCAAGAAACACAAGAGAAGTAAAAAGATCTACAAAATCAACCCCAAACAGTTAAGAAAATGGCAATAGGAACATATATATAAATAATTACTTTAAATGTAAATAGATTAAATGCTACAGCCAAAAGACGCAGACTGGCTGAATGGATACAAAAACAAAACCCATATATATGCTGTTTACAAGAAACCCACTTTAGACCTAAAGACACGTATAGACAAAGTAAGAGGATGGAAAAATATATTCCATGCAAATGGGAAGCAAAAGAAAGCTGGAGTAGCATTCCTCATGTCAGACAAAATAGATGTTAAAATAAAGACTACACGAGGTAAGGAAGGATACTACATAATGATCAAGGGATCAATCCAAGAGAAAGACATAACAATTATAAATATCTATTCACCCAACACAGTAGCACCTCAATACACAGGCAAACAGGAACAGACATAAAAGAAGAAATTGACAGTAACACAATAATAATAGGAGACTTTAACACCCCACTCACACCAATGGACAGATCATCAAAACAGAAAATAAGGAAACACAAGTCTTAAATGATACATTGAATGAGATGGATCTCATTGATTGAAAGATGAAAACCATATGATCATCTCAATACATGCAGAAAAAGCCTTTGACAAAATTCAGCACCCATTCATGGTTAGAACGCTTCAAAAAATGGGTATAGAAGGAACCTACCTCAACATAGTAAAGGCCATATATGATAAGCCTACAGCAAACATGATTCTCAGTGGTGAAAAACTGAAGGCATTCCCCCTTAGATCAGGAACACGACAAGGGTGTCCACTTTCCCCACTATTATCCAACATAGTTCTAGAATTCCTAGCTACAGCAATCAGAGAATAAAAGGAAATAAAAGGAATCCAGATCAGAAAAGACGTAAAGCTCTCAGTGTTTGCAGATGACGTGATACTGTACACAGAAAACCCTAAAGATATTATCAGAAAATTACTAGAGCTAATCAGTGAATTGCACAAAGTTGCAGGATACAAAATCCATACACAGAAATCACTTGCATTTCTATATACTGACAATGAAAAATCAGAAAGGGAAATAAAGGAATCAATCCCATTCACCATTGCAACAAAAAGAATTAAATATCTAGGAATAAACTTACCTAGGGAGACAAAAGAACTGTACACAGAAAATTATAAGACACTGATGAAAGCAATCAAAGATATCATAAACAGATGGAGAGATATTCCATGTTCCTGGGTAAGAAGGATCAATATTGTGAAAATGACTATACTACCAAATGCAATCTACAGACTCAATGTAATCCCTATCAAATTACCAGTGCCATTTTCCACAGAACTAGAACAAAAAATTTCACAATTCACATGGAAACACAAAAGACTCTGAATAACCAAAAGAGTCTTGAGAAAGATGAATGGAGCTGGAGGAATCAACCTTCCTGACTTCAAAGCTGCAGTCATCAAGACTGTATGGTACTGGCACAAAAACAGAAATATAGACCAATGGAACAAGATAGCCCAGAAATAAACCCATGCACCTATGGGTACCTTATTTTTGACAAAGGAGGCAAGAATATACAATGGGGCAAAGACACCTTCTTTAACAAATATGTCCTGTTTTACATGGACAGCTTCATGTAAAAGAATGAAATTAGAATAGTTCCTAAAACCATACACAAAGATAAACTCAAAATGTATTAAAGACCTAAATGTAAGACAAGAAACTATAAAAGTCTTAGAGGAAAACATAGGCAGAACACCCGATGACATAAATCAAAGCAAGATCCTCTATGACCCAGCTCCTACAGTAACAGAAATAAAAACAAAAGTAAACAAGTGGGACCTAATTAAACTTAAAAGCTTTCTCACAGCAAAGGAAACTATAAGCAAAGTGAAAAGACAACCCTCAGAATAGGAGAAAATAATACCAAATGAAACAACTGACAAAGGATTAATTTCCAAAATATACCAGCAGCTCATACAACTCAATGCTAGAAAAACAACCCAATCAAAAAATGGGAAAAAGACCTAAACAGACATTTCTCCAAAGAAGACATACCGATGGCTAACAAACACATGAAAAGATGCTCAGTATCGCTCATTATTAGAGAAATACAAATCAAAACCACAATAAGATATCACCTCACACAGGTCAGGGTGGCCATCATCAAAAAGTCTACAAACAATAAATGCTGGAGAGGGTATGGAGCAAAGTTTACACTCTTGCACTGTTGGTGGGAATGTAGATTGATAGAGTCACTATGAAAGATGGTATGGAGATTCCTTAAAAACTAGGAATAAAACCACCATGTGACCCAGCAATCCCACTCCTAGGTATAGACACTGAGGAAATGAAAACTGAAAAAGACACATGTATGCCACTGTTCATTGCAGCACTATTTACGATAGCTAGAACATGGAAGCAACCTAGATGTCCATCGACAGATGAATGGATAAGGAACCTGTGGTACATATATACAAAGGAATACATCTTATCCATAAAAAGGAATGTATTTGAGTCAGTTCTAATGGTTTAGATGAACCTAGGACCTATTATACAGAGTGAAGTAAGTCTGAAAGAGAAAAACAAATATCATTTGTTAACCCATATGTATGGAATCCAGGAAGATAGTATTGATGAAGCTACCAGCAGGGCTGCAGCGGAGATGCGGTTATAGAGCACAGACTTGTGGACACAGAGGGGGAAGGAGAGGGTGGGGAGAATTGACAGAGTAACATGCAAACTTATATATTACCATATGTGAAACAGATAGCTAGCAGACATTTGCTGTATGATGCAGGAAGCTCAAACTGGTGCTCTGGGACAATCTAGAGGGGTGGGATGGGGTGAGGGGTGACAAGGAGGTTCACGAGGGAGTGGCCGTGCGTATACCTATGGCTGATTCATGCTGATGTGTGGCAGAAACCAACACAACACACTCTAAAGCAATTATCCTCCAATTAAAAAAAGTGACAGCTTTTGCCTTATCTTACTGACTAACTGGCTCGGACTCTCCAATGAACTGCAGTGTTTTGCTCAAACTGGTACACAGGCTCTCCTCTTTGTTCCCCTCTTGGCTGCCTATGAATACAGCTGAAAGCTTTTGTACTAAATGCTAGATGGACCTGTTACATCCTGAATACATCTTAGAACTTAGATGAGAAGCAAACACTACAGAGCTATCAGTGTAGATGCTACAAATACAATGTTCTAATTGTTTTTAACTGAAGACTTTTAAGCAGAAGCAGTGTTATATTTAGACAATATCAAGGATGAGAAATATTCACAGAACTTGTACTTGAAGATAAATATACTTTTCTTGATATTTATAATGTTAAAGAAACACCTCTTATCCTTGCAATAATTAGCTTTTCATAATTGAAGCAGAACACATTATATTTTAAAAGCCCTGACTTTTCCTTTGCAGACTCCTGGGTCAACCTCACAAAAAGGACAGTACTGTACTTGTGAAACTCTAGACTGCCAGATCAGTCAATTGTAACCTCATCATAAAAATACAACACAGGGGGAAAATATAGAGTACTGAGATCTTAGAAATGGAAAATACCAATAGTGTAACATTACTACAGATCTTCCTTGATTTAAAATGTATTTACATCCCAATACCCTACGTAAGTTGAAAACCTAAGTTTGAAATGCATTTAATACAAGTATAGGTTACTTGTATTACCCCACATCGTGACTTAGCCTAGCCTATCTTAAATGTGCTCAGACCAATTACATTAGCCTATAGCTAGGCAAAATCATCTAACACAAAGCTTATTTTATAATAAAGTATAGAATATCTCATAAGAAACAGAATGGGTGTATGCCTATAGAATGGTGGTGTACTGTTTGTTTACCCCCGTGACTGCATGGCTGACTGGCAGCTGTCACTGCCCAGTATCAGGAGAGGGTACTGTACCACATATTGCTAGTCTTAGAAAACATTAACATTCAAAGTATGGCTTTTACTGAATGAGTATCACTGTCACACCATCATAAAGTCAAAACAATCCTAAGCTGAATCATCACAAGTCAGGGACTGTATTTATGACAGTCACTGTATAATCACAATGACTTGGGAGCACTGTGACTTGCTTCCAAAAATGTGCCATACATTTTTAAAATGTCTAACATTTTGGAAGGCAAATTTAGAATTAAAGTTGTTCTGTATTAAGATCTGACCTAATAGTGATGATTTTATATTATTTATCAATGAGCACCTCCAAATTTGTTAAAAAAAAAACTATGATACAGAAAATGTTTCTCTACAGCCTAACTCAGAGATAGAAGTTCTGTGTTTTGTGTTATATTACCAAATATCAAACATGCAATCATACTGCCAATATTAACCTATTCAATTAATCCAAAGGAAATGATTAGCAGCATAAATCTAATAAACATAATTACATATAGTACATGTATCAGGAATCATAGACTGTACAATGCTATATGAGACATGGTTTACCTCAAGCAACCTCAAGTCTAGATAAAAAACTAAAAGAGACATAAAAGCTGGTAAAACACAAGGTGGTAAATGCGATAAAAGGGCAGAAGAAAGGTAACAATAAAATGTTCAGAATGAGTTGTGATGACTTCTGGTTAGATGTAACATCATTAGAACTGGATCTGAATGTTTTTTGTCAGGCTAGCAACTTCAGGAAGAGGACAGACACATCATGGAAAACACGGTCACAGAGAAGTGATTTTGGCTGACTGGAGAACAGGGTATGGAGATGGAGGAGTATTGTGATGGTTACTCAATGGGGTTCAAACATAGGAGAATAATTCTGTGTGGACTTTCCTGGTGCTCCAGGGGTAAAGAATCTGCCTGTCAATGCAGGGGACATGGGTTCAATCCCTGGTCCAGGAAGATCCCACATGCTGCGGGACAACTGAGCCCGAGCAACACAACTATCGAGCCCCCCCACCCAGCTAGCTGCACCCCAGGGCCTGTGCTCCACAAGAGAAGCCACCACAGTGAGACGCCTGCTCGCCACCACAAAGAGTAGCCCCCGCTGTGGCAACCAGAGAAAGCCCACAGGCAGCAACAAAGGCCCAGGACAGCAAATCAATAAGAAATAAAAAGAATATCTACTAAAAACAAACGAAGAAAATGCCAGAACTGTTCTGTGTATCACCTAGAAAAGTTGCATGGTATGCATTTGGTTTGAGATGAAATGTACTGGAAATGATGCACACAGTTTGGAAGGAAGGGAACCAGAAATGGATGGATCGTTTGTAGGGGAGCACTCACAGCAGTAATCCAGAGAGGTGATGATATGACTAGAGGAGGGGAGTGAGAACAGAACAAAAGGACTGCTGCTGTGAGCTACTGTAGAAGTTGACTGGACATCATTTAGCAACTGCTATTTACTAACTGTGACAACTCATTTTATCCTTCCTGCAAGCGAACAAGTTACCCTGCCACAGCTCTATGAACACTGACACAAGAGTCCTGGGTCAGAGATAAATGACTTTATTCCTCATAATAAAAGCAGTAGCCAGAGAAACATCACTTTCTTCTAAACAAACTTTTATTGTTTTGCTTGCCCTCATTCTAGATTCCTCTAGATTTTGATTAATTTTGATAGCTCTGAATTATAAGTCTAGGGAACTATTCTTCTTTCACCCTAACCTTTTAAAGTGCTGGCAGTCTTTTTTGATGTGACTTTTCTATATCCCCCTTTTTTTTTTCACATCTCAAACCATGTATCCCATCTCTGTGGAAACCAAGACACAGGCAATACAAAGATGGTTTTATCAGAAACTCCACTAGAGCAGAAGAGCCAGTGCCCACAGTTTACTTTCCTAACAGACTCAGCAAACCTACCCTGGAAAAGAATGTCTGCCTCTCTTGAATTTTTTTCCTAGGCAAAAGGAATATTTGAAAGCCATTGGATGTTCCAAATAAAACAAAAGTCGAACTGTATTGGTGTTGTCATGTGCTTATGCTCAGAAGATAGCAGGTTGGAGCTTCTCCTAGACTAATGGTTATCACAGCAGAAAAATTCCTGCCCAGAACTGACCATCTAATCATTTTAAACCTTTTTATCATCATCATATAGTAATTATTATAAAGTATAAAATGACTATCTTTATAAAAAAAAAAACTTTAAAAAGTCTCCACGTAAACAGATAAAAGTAGTTCCTGCCCACCATTCCCACTGCCCCTGGGACAGGGGATGTAGGCATATCCAAGGAATTGACAGAAATCCTTGAAGCAGGTGTGAAAACCAGAAGATTAACTATTAACACATCAATGTTTCTCACAAAAGATAGATACAAACATTTTACTTCAGGAAAAATACAGACTGATATAATACAATGTCACTAGTTAAGAAACTTCTTGAAGCCATTTTCAATGTATAGCTGATAAGGTAATTTGACAGATTATCTAATCTATATTTCACGTGCACACCTGTAAAATAAGACTTCCAAAACCCACATACCCACTAGTTACACAAAGGTGGTAAAAAATAAGTTTTTACCAAGTATCTAAATGTGAAAGCTTAGTCCTTCAATTTTACATTCTTCATGACCAAGCACAAGATATACTGAATGGATTAATTATCAGTCCAGATTGACGTGGGTTTATTTGAATCACGTTCAGAACAGAAATTATTCCCGTAAGTTATTTAACGATGCACCTGTATATCCATTACCCCTAAATCTCTCCATAACTGACATCCCAGTTTCCCTCCCAGCAATCCAGCCTTAGGTGTTAAGGACACCTCTCTCATCTGGTCCTCTTTTTAATTTCACAGCTATTTCTGGCAGGTGAGACAACTGCCTTGGTGCCTGTGAACACACAACGCCATGGAGTGCGAGGCACCTGAAACAAAAAGGATCTCACGATAGGGAAATAATTCAGGAAAAAAGACATGTTGGAAATATAGCATCTATGCACTTTTCTACTTGTAACCTAATTTATATCTCAGTCATTTAAAAAAGAATAGAAGCTGTTAGAAAATTCAGTGCTGCCTGGCTGTGCTTCACACTGTGGCCACTTAATACAAAGCAGCGTCCTTGCTTGGTACACAAAGGACGATTTAGAATTGAGAGCTCAATTTCTAAGGACAGTTTATACACTCTATCTTGAGGCAAACCAAGGAGAGAGAGTTTATCATTTTCAGAAAACACTGTCATTATTCAAGTTAGAAGGAGGGCTGATGGGAGATTTTTTTTAAGATTTAGAAAGATCATGAAGGCAAGCTGGTTTTTAACAAGAAATAATTTTATGCATATCCTGACTGAAATTATAAAGTCCAGAAACTCAACTGAAGCTTAAGCTTTTTTTTTTTTTAAATTACAATGGAGGAAAACAGAATATTATTTGGACTATCAGTTGTGAAATTAAGCAAAAAGGAAGTGTGGCTAATGGGTTATTTTAATATTCATGAATGTGACGGTTCAGCATTTTCTCCAATGTTTCCCCCAGCAAGACCACTAATTAACGATCATCTTTACAAATGGAACATATCATTGTCTGAGACTATTTTTTTCTTTGCCAAGAGTTAGTACATCTTATTTTGAATATATTTTATTATGCCACTCCACATTTCTCTGTTTATTTCTACTTGAAAATGTCTTGATTTTTTTTTCATTCAGTCCTCTTACTCTCAAATAGGATTTTTAAAAGGTTGGTTTACTATATCGAAATCCTCCAACTGTGAAGTCAGCAATATTTTGATTTCCTGGGATCCATCTGACATTAGGCTGACTTTGTGAAGCTCAGACATCAACATGAAAGAAACTATAATTTTAAAATAAAATGTGTGAATCAAAATGAGAGGTCAAATTTTTACAGGATGTTTTGTATCTTTAAAATCTTCCTGCTGTAATTACCTGAAGCTCTTGGCTAGATAATTATTAAGGGACTCTTGCGATTGTCCCTTTTCTCTACATAGATCACTACATTAATTAAGAGAGGATCACTGGAGACACATTGCTGTTCTGCACCTTTAAGTATTTTTAGTTCTTCATTATCAAGAGAAAAAAATGTATTGAGAAGCAGATTGCTTCTCAGCCAAATTTTCCGATATACAGATATTCTCAAAAAAGTCTCCAGAATGGGCTTAATCTTATTTCTGCAGGTGTTTTTAAGAGGTCATTATGAATTTTACATATATTTTATAGCCTGTAATGCACTTTTCTGATTTCAGTTGAGCTAGTAAAGAAATAGGAATTGGGTGCTTATTGCAATCAAAATGCTCAAGTTATATTTACACTGTATCACTCTCTAAGGTGTGAAAGCTTAGGGAGACAAGATGCAAACTGATAATTGATTAGTCACCAAGAGATGCATATGTATGTACAGGGGCCTTCCCCACTTAGTGCAGTGATGGGAGATCCTGGCTGCTGGCCATAGGGATGCAAACCAGAGCATAACCATTCCTACACTTTGCAGAATGTCTTCTTACATTCTGGTGCATTAGAATAAAAATACAGGCAAAAGCATGCAAACTTTGTGTCAAAAACTGCTTCATTTTCCTCACCAATTTTCTTAATTTTTCCTAAGACCAGGTCACATGCCCACTAAAAGAGAAGGGATCTGAGAGAAGTAACCTAAAGTCTTCCTTATATCCCGGAACAGTGTAGGCACCCAGTACTTGCTTTGTAAGTATTCATCGAATGAGCAATCGTACCTCTTATATGAATTCTTCCATGATATCCTCTCTCAGAGCTAATCTCTCTCCTGTGTGTACCCCTAAACATCTTCTCCACAGACGTAGCTCAGCAGAAACTGCCTATTTCAAAATTATTGGTATAGGCTGGTGTCCTCTGCTGGCTTGTAGGTTCCCAAGAGGAGGGATAACCTTATACTTAACATTACCTTCTGCAGTTGCCAGGTGGCAATAAAGAACCCACCTGCCAATGCAGGAGATACAGGAGACCTGGGTTTGATCCCTGGGTCAGGAAGATCCCTTGGAGGAGGGAATGGCAACCCACTCCAGTATTCTTGCCTGGAGAATTCCATGGACAGAGGAGCCCGGTGGGCTACAGTGCGTGGGGTCATAAAGAGTCGGACACGACTGAAGTGACTCAGCATGCACGCACGCATGCACCTTCTACAGTTAGTGCTTTGCCCAGTGCCCAGCAAACAACGCCAAGTAAGTTTTAAAAAAATGAATAAATTACTGTGTATAAAACACCAGCAGAGGAAACAAAAAATCTGATTTACTAATTAACTCAATTTAATTGTTTTAAAATAGGAATCCCTCAGTGATTTGTAACAGAAATTAGGATTCAGATCCAAGTAAGAGATACAACCTCAAAAAGATGACAGAATTTGTTATATGTTAAATACATACTGTGTGATATTATGTTTTTGCACATTTTTATTTACCTTTTATGTACAACTAGATATAGAACATTAACATCACTATGAATGTGTAACATCTGAAGTCCTTACTATAAATGCAGAGTCCCAGGCTTTGTCCTTTAACTACCGAATCAGAATCTATGAAGAAGAACCAACAAAAATTTTAATTTTAAAAATAAGCTCTTCAGGTAATATGCAGAGATTAAGACTAACATTTTCTTAATCCATTCTTGCAAAATTTTACATACGCATTGTCTGGTAGGACTCCTTTGAGAAAGGATTTTTTTTCCTCTGGAGAAGGAAAAAAGATAATCAGCTTTTCCGAGAGCACACACTTCTAGAAAAGCCTTAATCCTTGGACTCTATATCCCAAGGCAGTGAGAACCACCTCACTCTTTAGCCTCACTCACTCCCTTGTGGAAGAAGCTCCCAAATCTCATTACAGATGGTGCATTTCATATTCCTGGTGTTATCTATGGGACTCCCACAGCAGCTTAGTGGTCTGGATAAAGAAAGAAAGTACCTACCAGTCTTAAAGTACTCAGTAATACAGTGGCCCTTCAGAATTTAAAAACACGAAGGAGTATAAACTAAGTTTAAACTGAAAGTGTCTTGACAATAGAATGAAATTGTAGACTAGGTATTAATAGTAGCTAATATATATTTCTAAAGATTTGTTGCTGTTCGGCCGTTCAGTCCCGTTTGACTCTCTAACCACACAGACTGCCCCACAACTGGTTAACCACTGGCTAATACTTACTAGGACCTTTACACAGGAGGTAGGAGCGGGGATGAAGTCCACTCGACAGACTAACTAATGGACCCCGAGTCTCTCAACGTGGAGGAAGTGCACCCAGGAAGCTTAGCCCCAGAAACGGAGCTCTGAAGTAACAGGCCACACTGCCCCGCAAAGCAAGCCTGGAAGTGTGTGGGTGCACATTTAAACACACTGCATACTAGGGGGGGGCTATTTGTGTTAAAACTCTCAGCCAGCGCTTACTTTAATGGTTGGAATTCAAGCAAATGGAAAAATATTTGTACCTTCTAAACCATTAAAATTTTAGCAGAATTCATTAATAGTTTTATCCCTGTGACTCTCAGCACAACATTGAAAACAGAACAGTTGGGTGGGAACTTAAAGAACTACAATTCAAACACAAGTTCAAGAAATGTTGAAGGAAAAAAAAAACAAACCTCTCTATTACCAGCTACTCCTGTCTCTGCTTCCCTCTGGATTTGACTTTAAATCCTGCCATATTTCTCAGAAACTAGTATCTTCTAACAGACTTCTACAAAGGTGTTTGCAAAAAAGAAAAAGCATGGAACACAAAGCATAGTATAATACTGTTTACTTCTTCTATTAACTCCCTTTAGAGCATACCATATTAAGAAGCGGTGACAAGAACACACAGAGAATCATACAATAAATATCTTAATGACCCAGAAAACCATATGGTGTTTTCTGGGTCATCTAGAGCCAGATATCCTGGAGAGTGAAGTCAAGTAGGCCTTAGGAAGCATCACTACGAACAAAGCTAGTGGAGATGGTGGAATTCCAGCTGAACTATTTCAAATCCTAAAAGATAATGCTGTGAAAATGCTGCACTCAATATGCCAGCAAATTTGGAAAACTCAGCAGTGGCCACAGGACTGGAAAAGGTCCGTTTTCATTCCAATCCCAAATAAAGGCAATGTCAAAGAATATTCAAACTACCACGCAATTGCATTCATCTCACACGCTAGCAAGATAATGCTCAAAATTCTTCAAGCTAGGCTACAACAGTACATGAACTGAAAACTTCCAGATGTTCAAGCTGGATTTAGAAAAGGCAGCAGAGCCAGAGATCAAACTGCCAACATCCACTGGATCATAGAAAAGCAAGAGAATTCTAAAAAAACATCTATTTCTGCTTCAATGACTATGCTAAAGCCCTTGACTGTGTGGATCACAACAAACTGGAAAATTCTTCAAGAGATGGGAATACCAGAACACCTGACCTGCCACATGAGAAACCTGTAAGCAGACCAAGAAGCAAAAATTAGAAACATACACAGAACAATGGAATGGTTCCATACCGGGAAAAGAGTATGTCAAGGCTGTAGGCTGTCACCTTGCTTATTTAAGGTATATGCAGAGTACATCATGCAAAATGCCGGGCTGGATAAAGCACAAACTGGAATCAAGATTGCTGGGAAAAATATCAATAACTTCAGATATGCAGATGACACCACACTTATGGCACAAAACAAAGAGGAACTAACAGCCTCTTGATGAAAATAAAAGAGGAGAGTGAAAAAGTTGGCTTAAAACTCAGAATTTGAAAAACAAAGATCATGGCATCTAGTCCCATCACTTCGTGGCAAATATATGGAGAAACAATGTTGAGGGTCCCTTGGACTGCCAAAAGATCAAACCAGTCAATCCTAAAAGAAATCAACCCTGAACATTCACTGGAAGGACTGATACTGAAGTTCCAATACTTAAGCCACCTGATGCGAAGAGCTGACTCATTAGAAAAGACCCTGATGATTGTAAAGATTGAAGGCAGGAGACGAAGGGGATGACAGAGGACAAGATGGTTAGATGGTATCACTGATTCAATGGACATGAGTTTGAACCAGCTCCAGGATATGGTGAAGGACAGGGAAGCCTTGCATGCTGCAGCCCATGGGATTGCAAAGAGTCAGACATGACTGAGCAGCTGAACAAACCAACAAGAGCATACCACCTACTCTAAAATTAGTTAATTACAGTTTCTTATGTTAAGTTTTGTTAATATACACATACAAATATACATGTTAAATGCACACATATAAGCAAGCACATATACATATCGTAGACTAGAATGCTTTCTCAGAGGAGTTTTTGGGCCTAAATGATGTCAGTTGTTAAGTTTTCATAGTACTTGCACACATGAGAGAATTAAAAACAGGAATAAGGAAAGGATTATTACTATGTGTCCTTTAAATGTAATTTTTAACAAGCTCACCAATGATTATTAAAATATCTAAAAGAAAATATATGAATTAGACTGGGATGAACTATTTGATTCAAGCTCAAATACCTTGAGTTGTAAAATGTAAATTTTTGTACTGTAGAAAACATAATCTGAAAGAAAGGCAATGTTAAAGAATGTTCAAGCTACCATACAATTGCACTCATTTCACTTGCTAGCAAGGTAATGCTCAAAATCCTTCAACCTAGACTTCAACAATATGTGAACTGAGAACTTCCAGATGTACAAGCTGCATTTAGAAAAGGCAGAGGAACCAGAGATCAAATTGATATTTACCTGGGGCATTGCTAAATCATTTTTCCTCTTTAAGTATTAACATTCTGTATAATGCTATGTCATTTAAAAACTCACAAAATATTTTGGGATAATATTTATAGTCTTCCTAAGTAGTATAATCTACTCTCTAAATGACATAAGTAAACTTCCTTAGAACCCTTCATTCTTTAAAGGTAAATACATAAAAGAAAAAGAAAAAAAAAATATGTTCCAAATCTCGAGGCCATACTCAACATACTGACTCCTTAATTAGGATCTAAGCAAGAAAGTGTTTTTTTTTTTTTAAACATACATCCTCTGGTGTTTCTGTAAACTATTTTTATAAGTTATATTGTCTCACTATTTTCTCTTTTTATTTGGAAGGTATGACATACTCTCATGGTTTCAGAGAAAGCATGTATCCCTTCCAAGCATCTTTTCTGGAGACTATATGTATGACAAAATCTGAACAACAATCGCTACTCAACTCATCAAGTGGCTTTGGCAGGACAAAAACCAGATGATCTAAAGCCATGAAGGGGTCTGACTATTGAGGAAGCCCTGGAGAAGAGGCCACTCCATTTCCTCTTCGAAAGGTTTTCATATAGAGCATCTATCTGCTCTCCTACAGAGATGAGGGTAACTCCGAAGACAGTGACTCCTCCTTCCCTCCATGTTCCCCAGTTTACATACAGACCCAAGGAGATTAATTAACACTTGTTCCAGGAAGAAACACAGACAGTAGCATCCAATACTGGTATAGTCCTTAGTGAATAAGCATAAAACTTATGGATGGAGAGGGAGATATTTTGAGAGAGGAAACAAACATTGGGTTTTATTGTTTAAAAAAAATGGTATTTGTGGTAAAAGTATGAACAAAACATTTTTTTTTCCGAAAACTAGATTTTTTTGAAAAACAAAACACTGAGATTCTGCACCAAGTATCTGAGGCTTTTGTGACAACAGTCTGTCGCTTTAAGAGGCTTACATAAAATGAGACACTGGACCTAAAAGATCTATTCTTATAGCATGCTCTGAAGATCTGACAACCTTCAGCAAATGTATGGCTGTGATCCTACAAGTGGATACATAATTATAATGGCACAGGAGGAATGATATCCTTTGAAGGTATAAATCAGTTTATATAACATAAATACAGGTTATTTTTCCAAAACAAAGGCAATCAATTTTAAAATATCTCTACTCTGAAATGGAGCGATTAATGCAAAGAAATGCAAATGATCAAAGCAAAGAAAGAGGACAATGATAGAATGGGAAGGACTAGAGATCTACGACTCTACTATACTGTATCCCTAACTCTACTATATCTTTACTATATCTCTACTCTGAAATGGAGCAATCAGTGCAAAGACCAATGCAAAGAAATAGAAGAAAACAATACAATGGGAAGGACTAGAGATCTCTTCAAGAAAATTAGAGATACCAAGGGAACATTTCATGCAAAGCTGGGCTCAATAAAGGACAGAAATGGTATGGACCTCACAGAAGCAGAAGATATTAAGAAGAGGTGGCAAGAATGCACAGAAGAACTGTACAAAAAAGATCTTCATGACCCAGTTAATCACAATGGTGTGATCAGTCACCTAGAGCCAGACATCCTGGAATGTGAAGTCAACTGGGCCTTAGGAAGCATCACTACGAACAAAGCTAGTGGAGGTGATGAAATTTCAGTTGAGCTATTTCAAATCCTGAAAGATGATGTTATCAAAGTGCTGCACTCAATATGCCAGCAAATTTGGAAAACTCAGCAGTGGCCACAGGACTGGAAAATGTCAGTTTTCATTCTTATCCCAAAGAAAGGCAATGCCAAAGAATGCTCAAACTACCGCACAATTGCACTCATCTCACACGCCAGTAAAGTAATGCTCAAAATTCTCCAAGCCAGGCTTCAGCAATACATGAACTGTGAACTTCCAGATGTTCAAGCTGGTTTTAGAAAAGCCAGAGGAACCAGAGATCAAATTGCCAACATCCGTTGGATCATCAAAAAAGCGAGAGAGTTCCAGAAAAAAATCTATTTCTGCTTTACAGACTGTGCCAAAGCCTTTGACTATGTGGATCACAATAAATTGTGGAAAATTCTGAAAGAGATGGAAATACCAGACCATCTGACCTGCCTCTTGAGAAACCTGTATGCAGGTCAGGACACAACAGTTAGAACTGGACATGGAACAGCAGACTAGTTCCAAATAGGAAAAGGAGTATTTCAAGGCTGTATACTGTCACCCTGCTTATTTAACTTATATACAGAATACATCATGAGAAATGCTGGGCTGGAGGAAACGCAAGCCAGAATCAAGATTGTTGGGAGAAATATCAAAAACCTCAGATATACAGATGACACCACCCTTATGGCAGAAAATGAAGAGAAACTAAAGAGCCTCTTGATGAAAGTGAAAGAGGAGAGTGAAAATATTGACTTAAAGCTCAACATTCAGAAAACTAAGATCATGGCATCTGGTCCCATCACCTCACGGAAAATAGATGGGGAAACAGTGGAAACAGTGACAGACTTTATTTTGGGGGGCTCCAAAATCACTGCAGATGTTGATTGCAGCCATGAAATTAAAAGATGCTTACTCCTTGGAAGGAAAGTTATGACCAACCTAGACAGCATGCTAAAAAGCAGGGACATTACTTTGCTGACAAAGGTTCATCTAATCAAGGCTACAGTTTTTCCAGTGGTCATATATGGATGTGAGAGTTGGACTGTGAAGAAAGCTGAGCGCTGAAGAATTGATGCTTTTGAACTGTGATGTTGGAGAAGACTCTTGAGAGTCCCTTGGACTGCAAGGAGATCCACCAAGTCCATCCTAAAGGAGATCAGTCCCGGGTGTTCATTGGAAGGACTGATGTTGAAGCTGAAACTCCAATACTTTGGCCACCTGATGCGAAGAACTGACTCATTTGAAAAGACCCTGATGCTGGGAAAGATTGAGGGAAAAAAAAAAAAAAGATTGAGGGCAGTAGGAGAAGGGGACGACAGAGGATGAGATGGTTGGATGGCATCATCTACTCAATGGATATGATTCTGGGTGGGCTCTGGGAGTTGGTGATGGACAGGGAGGCCTGGCATGCTGCAGCTCATGGGGTCACAAAGAGTCGGACATGACTGAGTTACTGAACTGAACTGAACTCTGAAATGGACACTTCATCATTAAAATTCAAGAGTTCTTGTTTTTTAAAGGAAACTATGGCACTAAATGCTTTTGAGAACTTGGCTACATCTGAGTCATTTCAATAATTAAATTCCAAATTCACTTTTGAGTGATGACTTTGGAAGCTGTCAGAACCAACCAGTTATAATTTTTCTATTTATAAGAGTTATTTTCTTCAAAGAAACTGAAGTGTTTTATGTACACTAACAATTTCTTTTCACAGCATTTCAGGAGGATAAAAAATGTGCATGTATTAACTCCATAGATACTGAGGTGCTTCTCACTTGCTTAACTGTACTCATGCAATAAATCCCACATGTATAAACATTGTCCAATAATGCTTAATATTTACAAGCATATCCAAATTTATATTAGAAGATTTTTACATTTTGGAAATAGATATATAGCATTTTGTGACCAAAAGCATTACCATATTTCCATTGTTGTTATTTCCTTTTTTGGTTTATTTCTTGCATATTTTTAGCTCATAAATCAGAGACTACATAAATAGAGTAATGAGAGAGGAATAAAATTTCAATGCCTTCCCACAACCTATGCATAAATCCAAACTTTTTCATTGGAAAATCTTAAATAGCTACCACCTCCATGTCTTCCTTTCTCTCTCATATTCCCTATATTCTATCCACGCAGGTCATTTCATGCCATTAAAACCACAAGATTCTCCCATCCACAGGGCCTTCACAGGTCAGCTTGTTCTGCCCTTGGAATTTTCTGCCCCACATTCTAATTACCTCGCCCTAAGCATTCTCTCATCACACGGTTGGCCCCTTCTCACCTTTCTGATCTCAATTTAAATGTGACCTTCCTGTATGGGAACTTTCCATAAACTGAACTGACTAAATCCAAATGGCTAATGGGTTTCCATTCTCATCACACACCCTCTGTGCACCTATTTTATAATGCTTTGTTTGTGCGGAGAAAAAAAACGAGAGGGAAATGATCTCAGGAGAGCGGAAGTTCTGATGTAGAGGTGTAAAAGAGGAAACAGTATCTGTTCTCCAAATGGCTCTAGGGATCTTAAAGCGGGGGAGAGAGAGAGAGAAAACTGCAGCAAACGCTGAAGGTGCCTGTTTGACGGAGGTAATTGAAATCCTCAGGTCACCAGAAGCAAGGTCACCACCAAGGATGGCAGCAGCATGATTCCTCCCTTAGTAACTCGAAGACAGTAGATTCCATAGGAAAGGAAAGCAGATGAAAGCAAGCAGAATTTGTTCTTGAACACATGTGAGATACCCTTGGGGTTGGCAATAAATCACTGGGAGACTGTGAGGGGTGGCTGAAGTCCTGCAGATGGAGGGGAATCATGTTTATCCTCAGGCTGTCAGGTCCAAAGATACCTGGGTCAAGTAAATGACCCCTGGGATGAAAACAGTCAGCGATTATCTGCAGGTACAGATCTGTCTCTGTACTAAATCAGATAACACCGTCCTGAAATTATCAAAAACCCCAAATCATTCCCAGGGCCTTGTCATGCACTCACGTAGTGTTTTTCCCTCTCCTCCTGGCCACCTAATGGATACTGGCAAGCTGTCAAATAAACACACAGAAGTGAGAACAAATGATGCTCTCTAAATATATAAGGTGAGTCATCAGTCAGACTCGGTATGGTCAGGGAATTTAGCTGTTTTCTGACTAGCTTTATTTTAGTACAGCCATAAATCTAGCTGTAATTAGTCTCTAACTTCAATGACTCAATACATTTCAGCATTTCATTTGACTCTCAACCGTGAAAAATTGCAACTGATTTGACAGTAGAAATGTGCTCTCACTTGCATGCATATGATACTGCCAGTTCAACATATGCTTTCAGGTTTTTTCCTTGTGATATTGATGAACTATCATGAAACATCTTCTATCTTTCATAGTTCCCTCTAGCCTAATATGATGCTTTTTAGGGGCAAGGGGACATCATAGAACTTGTGGCCATTGGTTAGACTTTTCTCCCAATATGAAACAAATCAACTTGTACAGAAACTCAACAAAGCATGGAAATATTTTTAATTATTTTTTAATAAATTTACCTACTTCAAATATCATTCTGGTCAGTGAAGAAACTCTGTCATCTATAACTGATAGTAAAGATTATTTTTAACTGAGATATGGCAGGAAAAATTGCTGCTTTAATCACTGGGGTCACCATTTAAAATAGATAAGCATTTACTTTTTAATCTGGAAACTTAAAGCAAATAATATTTTATATCTAAATCACACTTAACATGTTTTAAAATCGACAGTAATTGTTTTTAAATTTTAAAAGTGTATTTGAACATAGAAGCACCTCAATACATAAGACAAACTAACAGATATAAAAGGAGAAATTGACAATAACACAATAATAGTAGGAGACTTTAACACCCCACTCACACCAATGGACAGATCATCAAAACAGAAAATTAATAAGGAAACATAAATCAAATGATACATTAGATGAGATGGATCTCATTGATATCTTCAGGATATTCCATCCAAAAGCAGAAGAATATAACTTCAAGTGCACATGGAACATTCTCCAGAATAGACCACATCTTGGGCCACAAATCAAACTTCAGTAAATTTAAGAAAATTGAAGTCATATCAACATCTTTCCCAACCACAATGCTATGAGAGTAGATATCAATTACAAGGAAAAAACTGTAAGAAACACAAACACATGGAGTTTAAACAACACATTTCTAAATAACCAACAGGTTACTGAAAAAATGAAAAGGGAAATAAAAAAATTTCTAGAAACAAATAACAATGAAAACACAACAACTCAAAACCTACGGGATGTAGCAGAAGCAGTTCTAAGAGGGAACTTTACTGCAATACAATCCTACCTCAAGAAACAAGAAAAACATCAAATAGACAACCTAACTTTACACCTAAAGCAACTGGAAAAAGAACAAAACACCCCAAAAATTAGTAGAAGGAAAGAAATCATAAAGATCTGAGCAGAAATAAATGAAAAAGAAATGAAAGAAACAATAGTAAAGTTTAACTGATAAACCCTTAGCCAGACTCATCAAGAAAAAAAGAGAAGAATCAAATCAACAAAATTAGAAACGAAAAAGGAGAGGTTACAAAAGACAATGCAGAAGTACAAAGGATTAAAAGAGACTATTATGAACAACTATATGGCAATAAAATAGATATGCTGAAAGAAATGTATATACTCTTCAGAAAGTTTAATCTTTAAAGACTGAACCAGGAAGAAATAGAAATTATGAAGAACCCATTTACAAGAACTGAAATTGAAGCTGTGATCAAAAATCTCCCCAAAAACAAAAGCCCAGGACCAGATGGCTTCACAGGAGAATTCTATCAAACATTTAGAGAGGAGCTAATGCCTATCCTTCTAAAACTCTTTCAAAAAATTGCAGAGGAAGGAAAACTTTCAAACTCATTCTACAAGGCCACCATCACCCTGATACCAAAACCAGACAAAGACAACACAAAAAAAGAAAACTACAGGCCAATATCACTGAGCATAGATGCAAAAATCCTCAACAAAATTAAAGCAAACAGAATTCAGCAACACATCAAAAAGCTCATACACCATGAGCAAGTTGAGTTTATTCCAGGGATGCAAGGATTCTTCATACGGAAATCAATCAATGTGATATACCATATTAACAAATTGAAAGATAAAAACCATATGATCATTGCAATAAATGCATAAAAAGCCTTTGCCAAAATTCAGCACCCATTTGTGATTAAAACTCTTAAAAAATGGGCATAGAAGGAACCTACCTCAACATAGTAAAGGACATACATGATAAACCTACAGCAGACATTCTCAATGGTGAAAAACTGAAAGTATTCCCCCTAAGATCAGGAACAAGACAACAGTATCCACTTTTGCCACTATTATTCAGCATAGTTCTGGAAGTCCTAGCTACAGCAATCAGAGAGGAAAAGGAAATAAAAGGAATCCAGATGGGAAAAGAAGAATTAAAGCTCTCAGTGTTTGCAGATGACGTGATACTGTACACAGAAAACTCAAAAGACAGTATCAGAAAATTACTACAGCTAATCAGTGAATTTAGCAAAGTTGCAGGATACAAAAATCAATACACAGAGATCATTTGCATTTCTATATACTAACAATGAAAAAACAAAAAGAGCAATTAAGGAATCAATCCTATTCACCATGGCAACAAAAAGAATTAAATACCTAGGAATAAACTTACCTAAGGAGACAAAAGAACTGTACACAGAAAATTATAAGACACTGATGAAACAAATCAAAGATGACATAAACAGATGGAGAGATATTCCATGTTCCTGGGTAGGAAGGATCAATATTGTGAAATGACTATTAACACACATGCAGTCTACAGATTCAATGTGACCCCTATCAAATTATCAAAGGCATTTTTACAGAACGAGAACAAAAATTTCACAATTCATATGGAAACACAAAAGACCCTGAATAGCTAAAACAGTCTTGAGAAAGAAGAATGGAGCTGGAGGAATCAACCTTCCTGACTTCAGATTACACTACAAAGCTAGAGTTATTAAGACAGTATGGCACTGACACAAAAACAGAAATACAGACCAGTGCAACAGGATAGAAAGCCCAGCAATAAACCCATGCACATATGGGTACCTTATTTTTGACAAACGAGGCAAGAATATACAATGGGGCAAAGACACTCTCTTTAATAAATGGTGCTGGGAAAAGTGGACAGCTTCATGTAATAGAATGAAATTAGAATAGTTCCTAACACCATCACAAAGATAAACTCAAAATGGATTAAAGACCTAAATGTAAGACCAGAAACTATAAAACACTTAGAGGAAAACATAGGCAGAACACCCAATGACATAAACCAAAGCAAGATCCTCCATGACCCAGCTCCTAGAGTAACAGAAATAAAAACATAAGTAAACAAGTGGGACCTGATTAAACTTAAAAGCTTTTGCACACCAAAGGAAACTATAAGCTAGGGGAAAAGACAACCCTCAGAATGGGAGACAATAGTAGTCCTTTGTCAGTTGTTTCATTTGCTAATTTCCAAAATATACAAGCAGCTCATACAACTCAATGCTCATACAACCCAATCAAAAAGAGGGAAAAAGACCTAAACAGACATTTCTCCAAAGAAGACATACCAATGGCTAACACATGAAAAGATGCTCAACATCACTCATTATTAGAGAAACGCAAATCAAAACCACAATGAGATGTCACCTCACAGAGATCAGAATGGCCATCATCAAAAAGTCTACAAACAATAAATGCTGGAGAGGATGTGGAGAAAAGTTTACACTCTTGCACTGTTGGTGGGAATGTAGATTTGATACAGCCACTATGGAAGACGGTATGGAGATTCCATAAAAAACTAGGAATAAAACCACCATGTGACCCAGCAATCCCACTCCTAGGCACAGACCCCGAGGAAATCAAAACTGAAAAAGATGCATGTATCCCATTGTTCACTGCAGCACTACTTACAATAGCTAGAACATGGAAGCAACCTAGATGTCCATCAACAGAGGAATGGATAAAGAAGTTGTGGTATATATACACAATGGAATAGTACTCAGCCATAAAAAGGAACACATCTGAGTCAGTTCTAATGAAGTGGATGAACCTAAAACCTATTATACAGAGTGAAGTGAGTCAGAAAAAGAAAGATAAATACTGTATTCTAACACATATATAAGGAATGTATAAAAGTGATACTGAAGAATTTATTTACAGGGCAACAGTGGAGAAACAGACATAGAGAACAGACTTACAGACATGAGGAGAAGGGAGGAGAGGGTGAGATGTATGGAAAGAGTAACATAGAAGGTTATATTACCATATGTAAAATAGATAGCCAATGGGAATTTGCTGGCTTAGGAAACTCAAACAGGGTCTCTGTATCAACCTAGGGGAGGGAGATGGGCGGGAGTTTCAAAGGGATGGTATATATGTATACTTATGGCTGATTCTTGTTGGGGTTTGGCAGAAAACAGCAAAATTCTGTAAAGCAATTATCCTTCAATGAAAAATAAATTAATTTAAAAAGATATTTGATATGTGTGGTTATCCCTGCACCTTTATCAAGATTCTAATTTCTCCAAGGATATTTACTCACCCACAGAATCATAATAGCAAGGCTATGTAAAATCTCATCAAGCTCTAATTTAACACCTATTTTATTAATTGACTTGTAAAGGAGATAATAACGAGATTCAAAGGAAGAGGCATCATCTGTGGATGACCCCATTTCCAGATTCCAAGAAAACTATTAAAACATTTATAGTACTGAGCATGAGTCAGGTGGTTGTGTGCTTGCCTGTGTGGCCATATTGCACAGCAGTGGGGGGTTTAGCCTAAGAAGGTTCAGCCATTCATTTCGTCTCCAACTGGAGCTCAAGCAACTGTAAATTGTGGTTACGATGATAAAGTTCCACAAAATGATGCACTATTTGTAGACCTATGTTAAAAATTATTCAGTGGAAATAAAAAATTACCTGTTTTGAAGATAAAAATGCACAAATGCAACAAGTGAAATTAGGGGATTTAAAAGGCTTGTTTTAAATACAATTATCACAGAATTTGCAGATGGTGACTGTATCCATGAAATTAAAAGACGCTTGCTCCTTGGAAGAAAAACTGTGACAAACCTATACAGCATATTAAAAAGCAGAGACATTTCTTTGTCAACAAAGGTCCGGCTAGTCAAAGCTATGGTTTTTCCAGTAGTCATGTACGGATGTGAGAGTTGGACCATAAAGAAGGCTAAGTGCTGAAGAATTGATGCTTTTGAACTGTCGTGTTGGAGAAGACTCTTGAGAGTTCCTTGGACTGCAAGGAGATCAAACCAGTCAATCCTAAAGGAAATCAACTGTGAATATTCATTGGAAGGACTGATGCTGAAACTGAAGCTCCAATACTTAGTCCACCTGATGCAAAGAGCTGACTCATTAGAAAAGACCCTGATGCTGGGAAAGACTGAAAGTAGGAGGAGAAGGGGATGACAGAGGATGAGAAGGTTGGATGGCATTACTGATTTAATGGACATGAGTTTGAGCAAGCTCCAGGTGATGGTGAAGGATAGAGAAGCCTGGCATGCTGTAGTTCATAGGTGTCACAAAGAGTTGGACACAACTGAGTGACTCAATAACAACAACAACAACTCAGCATATGTTTGTTACTATTTTCATTTCATTGTTTCAGATATATGACTTGTCTGTATACAAAAAAATCTCACACTCTGTATACTCTATAAGACCACAAACCACAAAGTAAAACTTTTTATGGATTATTAGCATAAGAAATGTGTGAACAGCTAGATACCATTCACAGAATTTTAAATTATTAAATATATTTAACAGAAAGAATTATTTCACCAGTAACTTGAAACCTTAAATACATATGTGATTTCAAAACACACAATGTTAATTTGTCCTGAAAATAAAAGCTCTACAAGAATTTAAACAGAAATACTATCCTAAATGCTTTATGATATTTAAGATAAAGTACAGTCCCTTAGGACTCTTGACAAAATGCAACAGAAAGAAGCAAAGATTTCATGGAAAGTTGAAAGAATTCAGGCAAAGTCAAAAAATGGTCTAGTGTGTGTCACCTATTCCTTACATTTTTAAACAGTAAATGGTAGATAGTTTTCTAGAGAGCCTACAAAATTGTTAAAGTTCATTGTTTGGACATAAATGAAGAATGCAGTTAGCTACCCTATTTTTATTTATTTATTTATTTTTAATTAATTAATTTATTTTTTCCTTTACATTTCCTTTCCTGTTTTTAATTTAGTATTTTCAAAGGCAAATTTTAAGCAACACTATATACTTTTAAAGTACTCAACTATATACTTTTAAAGTATTATATATACAATATATTTACAAATAACACTTTATTTTTTACATTTTAAATGTAATTGTCTAAAATTTTCTATACTCTCCCTCCTTTGATCCATGATTTTTAACATTCAGCAAATGCACAAGCAAAAAACGCAGTAGAATAACTGGAAAGAACCTGAAAGTAAATCAGTATCTGATAGCAGTAATGTGAGGTAAGAATTTTATGCATTATTTGGGCCTATAAATTGCCTAATGTCCTAATAATAAACATAATGTTTTATCCAATTAATTGTAGCTGTCATCCTTAGAAGCTACTAGCAACTCAACATAGTGAGTTCAGTTCAGTCGCTCAGTCGTGTCCGACTCTTTGTGACCCCATGAACCACAGCTCACCAGGCCTCCCTGTCCATCACCAAGTCCCTGAGTCCACCCAAACCCATGTCCATCAAGTCGGTGATGCCATCCAGCCATCTCATCCTTTGTCGTCCCCTTCTCCTCTTGCCCCCAGTTCTTCCCAGCATCAGGGTCTTTTTCAGTGAGTCAACTTTTTGCATGAGGTGGCCAAAGTATTGGAGCCTCAGCTTCAACATCAGTCCTTCCAAAGAACACCCAGGACTGATCTCCTTTAGGATGGACTGGTTGGATCTCCTTGCAGTCCAAGGGACTCTCAAGAGTCTTCTCCAACACCAGTTCAAAAGTATCAATTCTTCAGCACTCAGCCTTTTTCACTGTCCAACTCTCACATCCATACATGACTACTGGAAATACCATCGCCTTGACTAGATGGACCTTTGTTGGCAAAGTCTCTGCTTTTCAATATACTATCCAGGTTGGCCATAACTTTCCTTTCAAGGAGTAGGCGTCTTTTGATTTCATGGCTGCAATCACCATCTGCAGTGATTTTGGAGCCCAAAAAAATAAAGTCTGACACTTTCCACTGTTTCCCCATCTATTTTCCATGAGGTGATGGGACCAGATGCCATGATCTTAGTTTTCTTAATGTTGAGCCTTAAGCCAACTTTTTCACTCTCCTCTTTCACTTTCAGCAACAGGCTTTTTAGTTCCTCTTCACTTTCTGCCATAAGGGTGGTATCGTCTGCATATCTGAGGTTATTGATATTTCTCCCAGCAATCTTGATTCCAGCTTGTGCTTCTTCCATCCCATGACATACTCTGCATATAAGTTAAATAAGCAGGGCAACAATATACAGCCTTGAAGTACTCCCTTTCCTATTTGGAACCAGTCTGCTCCATGTCCAGTTCTAACTGTTACTTCCTGACCTGCATACAGGTTTCTCAAGAGACAGGTCAGATGGTCTGGTATTCCTATCTCTTTCAGAATTTTCCACAGTTAATTGTGATCCACACAGTCAAAAGCTTTGGCATAGCCAATAAAGCAGAAGTAGATGTTTTTCTGGAACTCTCTTGCTTTTTTGATAATCCAGCAGATGTTGGCAATTTGATCTCTGGTTCCTCTGCCTTTTCTGAACATCTGGAAGTTCATGGTTCATGTATTGCTGAATTACAACATAGTGAATTACATCCTAATAAAGAGGTCCTTCGTATAGAAACTTGCTCTTATTCTAGTCATTTATTCTCCAAATACCTTGTAGGTTCTAAGTACAAAGATGGCCAGAAACAGAAATTCTTTGTACATCATAAAGGAAGTCAGGTATTCATTTATCCTCTTCCTGCCTTCAAGCTCTCCCAGCATCAGGGTCTTTTCCAATGAGTTGGCTCTTTGCATCAGGTGGCCAATTACTGCAGCTTTAGCTTTAGCATTAGTCCTTCCAATGAATATTCAGAGTTGATTTCTTTTAGGTTTGACTGGTTTGATTTCCTTGCTGTCCAAGGGACTCTCAAGAGTCTTCTTTAGCACCACAGCTCGAAAGCATCAATTCTTTGGCACAACATCACTGTATCCAAGTTTATGCCCCAACCACTAATGCCAAAGAAGGTGAAGTTGAACGGTTCTATGAAGGCCTACAAGATCTTCGAGAACCAACACACAAAAAAAAGATGTCCTTTTCATCACAGGGGATTGGAATGCAAAAGTAGGAAGTCAAGAGATACCTGGAGTAACAGGCAAGTTTATCCTTGGAGTACACAATTAGGCAGGGAAAAGGCTAACAGAGTTAGGTAATGAAAAGACTACAACAAAACTTATTTCAGAAAATTGCTAGTTTCCTAATATATGCACAATCTTCAGTGTCTTTGAAACTGTATACTCTGCCAATGTGATGAGCAGATGATGAGCAGGTGGCTGTGTGGTATGATCAGTTAGAGTCAGAAATTAAAGTTTTTCTGTTTTACTTTATAAGCTGTTTGGGGGTAGGGTAGGGGTGAGAGGGAGAGAGCAATGTGTATAATGGGTGCAGGAGGAGATTAAATGGTAAGCCATTATCTGATGCAAAACCCAACATTTATTAAGTCATCCATGATGAGACAGTTCGATAAGAGTTGAGCACTCATATAAACCTTCAGGGACCCAGAATCTCTCAAGTATGACAGAACACTCAACTGCAAGTGCTCCTATTTTAAAATACCACATTAGGCAAATGGCTCTGGTGCTTTGAGTTCTACTCAGTGACAGGTTTGTTTTCAATATGATTAAAAATTGTCTGAGGACAATAAAATAACCTCAAATTAAAACCCCTTTAAAATCCTCTTTTCAAGTCCCATGTTTAACATCCCATGGGTATTACTTTTCAGAATGGTCCTTAACATTAAAGATAATTATAGAAGAGATTTCTTTGAAGCTAAAAAAAAAATAGCCATTGTTCAATGCTGGTCTGTGCACCACTTGGAATATTATCACGGAGAACAAAAATTTATTCCAGAGAAAGGATACTGTCTAGCCACCAAAATCCAACTGGATTCAGTATAAGTGAGCAATGAGTTAAACAGACCTTTGGTTTAAAACTGTGATGGTCAAGTGCCTGGCTAAGGCTCTCACTCAAACACTTTCATTATCTAATTTTTTGACATTTAATCTTTTCATAAATTGTGTGTGGGAAAAAGTCCCTATTACAGAATTCTAGATGCACATTACCACTTCTCTAACTGTGCTTGTACAATCACAAACAAGTGGGTAAACCCCTTGCTGTACTACATCAGCATCCCTGCCTACAATGCCACACTGATTTTGTGAATTTGGGAGTTATTTATATTGGGAATGCTTCCCCATGTAGGGCCTTTGGGAATAAACAGTGCTGAATCAACTGAGACACTTTTCATATACTCACGGAATAAGAAAATGCAACCAATAATCCTTCTATTGACACATTCATACATAATTGCTTATATAAAAAATTTATGTTGTTTACTTTGGCATTCTTTCATGAGAGGAAAAATAAAGGTTATATCCACACAGATGGAAGAGTCTAAATCAGACACATTCATTCCTGTTTCAGACCTCTGACTGAACTCATTTAAAAAATATTTTCAGTTGTAATACAGACCCTCTCTTCTATAACTGGATATTTTATACAAGTATACCATTGTCATTCTCTTATTTATAGTTATATCTTCCATTCAATTTACCCCTTTATTTGTATTTATTTTTGTGGTATATTATATTTAATAAAACATATAAATGCAATATACCAGCATTAGCCAGGAACTATTTAACAACTCCAAACTCTTTTATGTCAAGAAAGATAGTAGTTTTCCAAGAAACAAACTTTTTTAAGTTAGCATTGATCTGTGCCAGCTGCAGTCTCAGGAGGGTGCTTTGTGAAGTGAAGAGAGGGCAAATGAATGGGTCAGTCCAACACCTGGCGGGTTATTATTACAGTAGTCTTTCCTATGGTACTTTAACCAAGAATTCTTGCCTTTCCTCATAAAACCATGTGTGCGCTCAGTCACTCAGTTATATCTGCTCTTTTGTGACCTCATGGACCGTAGCTCGCCAAGTACCTCTGCCCATGGTATTTCCAGGCAGGAATACCAGAGTCGTTGCCATTTCCTTCTCCAGGGGATCTTTTCAATCCAGGATCAAACCCCCATCTCTCGCATTTCCTGCATTGGCAGGTGGATTATTTACCACTGAGCCACCTGGGAAGCCCCATAAAACCATAATGACAGACAAGCAGCATGAACCTGGGTAGGCACAGCCATCACTACTCTAAAGTCTGGCTGGTATGTGTCATATGAACAGAGAACTAGAAGTGTTATGTGGACAGTAAGTATGGCCACAGTGGGTAGAAATGACAGTGGACTGCATATGTGTCTAGATATGGCTTGTCGCCAAAGGATGTTCCTAGAATGGCATCTACTATTTAGAAACTGGGTCGCGAAAGCCTATAATTACATATCTACTCTATCTACACAGCACTCATTCATCAGAGAGCTCTTCCAAGAGAAGAGAGGATAACGCATAAAATATAAATTTCATTTCTTTCTCAACCCCAATGTACATAAAACTAGGCATGAGCTATTTTCCAGCTAAAAAAAAGCAGTCATATGTTCTAGCATCAGCTTTATGTCTCCCACATCCATTTTCTGCGACAATAAAGGGATGAAGCCATTTGTATTTTATGCACATTTGTTACATCTAATTCTTTGTATTTCATTTAGTCAAATTGGCCTTTATACCCTAGGTACTACAGGAAATCCCAAAGCTCAGAAAATCGCTAATGAGAATGGAAGGAATTAACCATCATGAAAGCTGAATACGCAGCGACTACGCAATACTGCTCAGAGTTCATTTAACAATGTCACCAGTGGAACAGCTGTTCAATCAGCTTTACTGAAACTCAAGTCTCACATCCTAAATCTGAAATGTCTCTTTTTAATAAAGATGGTAACTTTATGCCTTGCAAAACAAGCAAACAAACAAAACAGAAAAGTCCTCAAACTTTTTTTTAAATGAATTAACCCTTTGTCTTTTCTCAGACCCTTTCTCGTCATCTTTGGATCTTTGATAATACTTCAAGGACAAGCCTGTGTAACAGTGTAAACTCTAGACTAGGTACAAAACCTTATACATTATAAGGACTCAAATACTTGTTTACTAAATGAATAAGTGAAGTCTGAACAGGAAATTACTGTAAATTATAAACAGACTTTAAAACAGGTTTAGAGTTAATGTCTAAATTAGCTAAATTACATAGGGTTAACTCGCCGATAAATTGTCACCATTAAATTTCACTTTATTCATTAAGAAAAGATGGGTGGATTATCTACAGATTCTAATATACCCAGAGGACATGAGTTTTCCTAATATGTAACTGTTAAATTATAAATTCAGAACATTTAAAGAAAAATATAAATTCAGAACTTAGTCTTTTAATAAACTTCAGATCAATGTTTGCTTTCCATAAGGAAAAGACTAGTAATATGAACAACAGAAAATTTATAAATCATATGTACTATTGCAAGAAGTCTGAAGAGTGAAATTATGACCATAGAAATCAGCAGACCCAAACAAATGAACACATTTTTTCAATAAAGCTTATAGGTACCAGATATTCAACTTTAAAAACTCTACCTTGCAAAATAAAATGGAAAATGATAAAAGGATCAAAGCTACAATTAGTAATATAATTGCTGTCATCTACAAACTAATTTCTTTTAGTATCTATACTGGAATCTGCAAGTTATCTTTTTTTTAACCTTAAAGAATATTTATATGACCTTGCTATGCAGAGCTATCTTAGGCAAGATAATACCCTTGAAGAAAAAGGAAATGAGGAGATACGAAAGTTCTCATTTTCTAATCCCAACAGATATAATTTCACTGATACTCTATTTCATTATAAATTTACATCTATGTGTGTGAGTGTGTGTGTGCATGATCAGTCACTAAGTCATGTCTGACTCTGCGACCCCATGGACTGTAGCCCACCAGGCTCCTCTGTAGTGGGCCTCCGGGCCACTTTCTCCTCTAGGGATCCTCCGGACCCAGGGATAAAAACTGTGTCTCCCAAGTCTCCCGCACTGGCAGGGGAATTCCTTACCACTGAGTCACGTGGGAAGCCCCTATAAATTAGAGCATGAATATTTATTGTAGACCAATTTTACTGACAATCAAATTGCACAAATAATTTTAGGACTATGTGGTATTGAGAGATATTGTACTGATAACTGGCATCAATAAGCAACATTCTGAAATTATGATGAGTCTAAATGTACTAGTTGAAGGTTTGATTGGATATTGATAAATCATGTGCTTGATCTCTAAAGAGATGGAATTCATATTTTAACAGGTTTTATCTTTATGTTCTCTGTCACAAATTTGCAACCCATTTCTTTTAATTTGCAATTTATATTAGAAAATTAAAAATTTTAATAATTAAGGGATGACTTTGAAATTTAATGTTCCCCATGGCATATCTTCTGGGATTCTTATAGTTCCTTTTGCTTCCCTGGAGTCTCAGTGGTAAAGAGTCTGCCTGTCAGCACAGGAGATGCAGGTTTGATGTCCAGGTTGGTAAAATCCCCTGAAGAAGGAAACGGCAACCCACTCCAGTGTTCTTGCCTGAAAAATCCCATAGACAGAGGAGCATGGTGGGCTACAGTTCATGGGGTCATGAAAGAGTCAGACATTATTTAGCAACTAAACAGATTCTTTTTAGGGATAAGAATTCTGTGGAAACCAAATTCTGTGACTGCCCTAACTTTAAATCCCAAATTTCTAATTTGCATTTTGGCAAAAGAGGCCAAAACCCCATGAATAGTCTTTTTGATCTGTCTTTCCCTTCTCCCAGATCCTGCAAAACCTAGGGCTTCATTCCTCCTCGGGTTGAAGGTTTACTCTTTACCATCATCTTTTATTCTTTCATCACTGCCTTTAATCATCCTATAGCCAATTCTTTCCAGGGCATTCTCTAACATTTTATAGCGATACCTCTCTATCAGAACGTTTTTAAACATGAATATAAAGACACTTCCCTTTAGAGTAGTAACCACCTCTCACTTTGCAATTGCTACCCTACAAACTTATCTGGCACTCAGCAAGTGTACTGTGTCAAACACTGTGTCAAAGTCCTATGAAGTAGAGGTATTTTTATCCTTATCTCACAGGTAAAGAAATTGACACACATAAAGATTAAGGCATCTTGCCCCAAATCTCATAGTTGGAAAATAGTCTGACTATAAAAATGCAGCTTTCAGTCACTATATTGTAAAACTTCCTGTGTATCACTATAAACCTTTCATTGCATGGTCTTTACATTTGGGATCTTTAGTTTTAAAAATATTCATCACACACTCATGACACTAGGTTTTCACTGACATTGGAAGTCAGTTGCAAAAAAAGTTAGTCTGCTGAGAAAATAAAGGTAGGCCTAGAGTACATGACTGTGTTAACAAGTCTGAACTTGATTTTGCATGGGGTAGAATGTCACTGAGGGGTTCTACTGGGGATGTGCAGAATCGCACTGTGAAGAGCTCTAACTGAAGTCATGATGGGAGAGGAGAGAAGGCCCTGAACTATATTAATACTGATAAATTTGGGAGGAGGGAGAGAATCAGAAAATACTTGAAAAGTGACATTTCCAGTCCCCTGTGAATGGCTGATGGAGGGTAAGAGGGAGAGGTTGGCTGCTGCATCTCAAACACTGAGGACTATCATGACCACAGCATTAAAAAAGTGGTCTGTTTTCTGCCCTGCTCTCAGTACCACTCTCAGCCTAGACTGAGCAACCCCCTCCCACCCTGCCCTGTGGCTGCTTCCCCATGCAATCAAATTTCCTAGACCCAATCGATCTGGGTCATAGAAACAGGAAAGATCATGATAAAGCCTGAGGCAGCTGGGCTGTGAGTGATCAGGTAGTTTGGCTCTGTATTTGCTTATATATCTTACTCGTTGACAGACTTGTTTTGAATAATGTTTTTTTGTTTTTTTTTTTAACAACAAAAATCTGGTCAAAAACAGGATTTAAGTGGTTCCTTATATCTGGAGGCAAAACTCCTCTTTGCACCAAAGCGGTATTCAGAACACCATGGATGCTGACCAAGTCTGGATAACTAATCATCATAGTCATGCTTCTATAACTTAAGGGGATCCAAAAATTATACACACACACACACACACACACAAATATTATATAATTAAAATCATGTGACTTGCAAAACACTTGCCCAGTTGCAAAAGTAAAAGAGGTGTCATACTTCTCTACTTCTACTGCTTCAGCAGAAAAGCTGACCCTAAAATGAATTTTTCTTAGCTCTGCTTGTGAAAGAGCCACGCTTCATACCAGACAGGTCAGCACAGCTTAGGAGTCCAAGGTCACATAAGGTTATGCTTAATTAGCTCAAGAAAGTATCAAGAGATCAAATAAGGGGCTTCCCTGATCGTCCAGTGGTTAAGCATCTGCTTTCCAGCACAAGGGAAGCAAGTTTGATTACTGGTGGGGGGAAGTATGATCTCATGCATGGGGCAACTATGCCTCGTGCTGCAACTGGAAAGAGCCTGCGTGCTGCAAAGAAGACTCAGCACAGTCGGAAAAAAACAAACAAAAAAAAAAACAAAGGAGAGAGATAAGGTAAGAAGCAAAATGAACTAACTCAGAGTACAAACCAATACATTAACATGAAAAAAGAGTTAGATACATAAGTATATTTGTCTACGTGCACATACAGAAAAATCTCTAAAATGGTACACCCCAAATTTATGGTAGTAGTTTTATTAGAACAATGTATGTATTTTGGGTGAAAATATAGCTGTATTAAAAAATGGCTTACTTCATGAGTTCATGGTTTAGGGAGTGTGGAGGACAGATGATGACAATATAAAAGGCACATCAAGCCAGGGATGAGCACAGAATAGGTGCTTTGTGAAGAACATGGGAATGACAGGGTGGCAGCAATTAGGACTTTAATGCAATTGACATACAAATTCATTTGGCAAGATGCTGCGTCTAAGTAGTGGCTTTGACTATGGTGCTGACTTTGAAGATTCCCAAGAGGTGCAGGTCTGAGTAATGAAAACCTACTGCACACTGAATTCCTTGGACTTAATTCTCTCCAAGTGATAAGAATTTAGACTGCTTAGAGGGGGAAATGGCTTTCACTTAGCTAGGGCTGGATCTGCTGACTCTAAAAGCTGGGGCTAGAGGGTGTCTATTAACACATCCTTCAAGAAATTCTTTGCAGCCAAAGACTCCACCTCTTTTCCATCATGTTTCTTTATCTCAAGATGGAGGCAAGAAGCCTGAACCCAGAGGTCAAAAAACTCAGAGATGCTTTCTCATCTGAAGCTGGAGTGAAACTGCTGCTGCTGCTGCTGCTGCTAAGTCCTTCAGTCGTGTCCGACTCTGTGCGACCCCATAGATGGCAGCCCACCAGGCTCCCCCGTCCCTGGGATTTTTCAGGCAAGAACACTGGAGTGGGCTGCCATTTCCTTCTCCAATGCATGAAAGTGAAAGTGAAGTTGCTCAGTCGTGGCCGACTCTCAGAGACCCCATGGACTGCAGCCCACCAGGCTCCTCCATCCATGGGATTTTCCAGGCAAGAGGACTGGAGTGGCGTGCCATTGCCTTCTCCTGGAGTGAAACTGTCTTGTTCTGAAAGCATCTGCCAAGATCAGAAATGCTCTCTTAACCAGATTGGGAAGTTCTCCATTTCTGTCACTTAGAAGGGTTTTAGGGACATAACGCTGATAATTCAACTCTTTATCTCCAGAGAGGTGAGAAAATCCAGCCTCACTGAGTGCTCACTACCTGCCAGGCACTTTTCTAAACACTTCATGCTATAGCTGATTTATATGGAATTTTCCTATTGTTCTGCCCTTGGGAGATTTGGGAGAGAAGCAAACTGACTTGCCCAAGATGGCAGGGTCTGCAAAGGGGAAAGCAGAACTCTTAACACCAGTAATGCAACTCAGAGACCACTGTCCTAACATTTCTACTGTAAGCCTCCTAAGAAAGGGCAAATTAAAAATATGCCATATCCTATTAACTTAAAACAGGCAGAGAAAAGCCTCAGAAGAAAAAATATTACATTTAACAGAAATGTTTTAAGTGTAAAAAACATAGTTTATTTAAACAAAGTGGTCTTTGTGAATTCTGCATGAAAAATTTTGTATGTTTTGGTAACTGTTTTTCCTAGTCTTTGACTGAGTGGCCTTTGTTCACAGGGATACTTCACATGCTTTCTCCCTCTGTTTTAGCAGAATTTTTTTCTAGACACCATGGGCCTACGGGTATCTGCAAATTGATTCATTTATTTTTCTCGTTGCATTTCACCACTGTAAATCAGCACAGGAAATACACTATCTGTAATCATGCCCATCTACATCTATAAATAAGACTTTGTCATATAACATAAAAAGATGAAACACCACCATACTGGTTAATCTATAAGATAAAACCACTATTTGAAAGTAAAGCTTAGTAAGTAGCTATATGGGTAACACTAAGCTTATGACTTTCCTTTTTAATGTGTGGACTGTAAATAAATTTGGGAGTATGATGGTTAAAATCATAGGCTTTGAGCTGGACATGTCTGTGAATTCTAAACACTAGGTCTGAGCAAATGCAAGTGTTTTTAACTTCTCAAAATGCCTACATCCTAGGCTACTGTGAAGATTAAATGAAAGAATACATTGAAAGGCCATAATTCAGTGGCTGGTATATATAAATGCTCAATAAGTCAATGATAATAATGATTTGCCACCAAGTCATAGCAAACTGAGTAGCTTAAAATATGGTATTCCCCTGGTTCAATGACACATAGTTATCTATATTTTTTCTTTTGGTTACTGATATTGGGATACATTTTTAAAATTAGTGTTATAGTCCCCTGTATGTCTCCTCAAACTCTTATAGTATTATTGTTAAGTATAATGTTATTAGTTAAGTTATAAGTTAAGTATATGTTATTAGACTCAAGAACATACAGAATTAGTATTATGCTGCATGTTTGGTTCAACAGTATAAGTCTAAGAGCAATTAACCAAGACATAAAGAGATATTCTTGGTCACTCTGAAGATTTACTCTTCAAAGCTACTATGTACTGATATACTGCTAAATTGCTCCCAACAAAGCTAATTCTGTTCCTTGTACATATTTTTACTCAACTCTTCAGCAAGCATCTGCTCTGTTAGCAACACAGCACAAAGGGTTGGAGATTCCAGGAAGACTAAGATGCTATCCCTGGCCTTCAGGATCTCAGAGTCAGTGGAGGAAACACATGCACACGACAGTCTTACAACACAGCCTTTGCAGCAATAGATGGGTATCCAAAGCATAAAATTATTTGGAGAAGTAAGGGATTTCACTGGGAATTCTCATTCCATGTTTGAGTAGTATAGTGCCTAGCCATTGGTAGATGACAAATTTATGATTTTGGAAGTCCTGGGATCCCCTTAGTCTTCGAAGATATTGAGGGTTTTTCTCATTCAAATGTGGTGATATATTTAATCCTTACATGAAAGGAACACTGCTCCCAATCACAAATGTCCTGCCTCCTAGAATCTCTTTGAGCCTCAGATGAGCATGTGGACCTGCTGAACTTAGAACACCTTCAGTGTCAGATAGGTGAACACAGACCAAGAGGTGAAATCTTTACTTAAACAGATGTTGCCCCTGTGAGTAAGAATCTTGATGTTTGAAATGTTCACAGAACTAAATTTCTTGTTGGATATTCCTCCCACAAAATCTGAGGAATAGAACAATGAGTGTGGAGTTATGTTTAAAAGTGATGAGAGTTCACTGCAATGCATTTAATTCTTTGCTGCTATCCTCTTTTAAGTCATCATTGCTTCTGTATTAATTATCCATAGGGTTCTTTATCCAAGGCTATTAACTCTCCATAGGCTTACAACTGATTAAGCAAGAGCAGATTTGAAAATACAGAACAAAAGAAGTAGTTTTAACTTCAGAAGTACATTTTTCTCCTCCATGAACAACTAGCATTCCTTTTCTTTCAGCTTAGGCTGAAACCACATTTTTCTCATTTGATTTCACAAGCATTTTAATGTTTGATAAAAGATTTAAACAAAAATATTGGGCAGTGAAGTTGAGAAACAAATAAACAAATAGCTGACTATAAAAAAGACCAAGTTTCTCAGTCTACTGAAAATATACCTAATATTTAAATAGAGAAGCAATTGCTTTCTAAAGTTATCTAAATTTAGCATATGAATGTATATCTATGCACGCACAATCGCTTTAGTCATGTCCTGCCAGGCTGCCTGTCCACGGGGTTCTCCAGCAAGAATACTGGAGTGGGTGGCCATGCTGTCCCCCAGGGGAATCTTTCCAACCCAGGGATCAAAACTGTGTCTCCGGCATTGTATGTGGATTCTTTACCCATTGAGTCACCTGGGAATCCCAAAAATGTATAGCTATAAATCTGTTAAAAAAAAAAAAAACAAGTTTAGCTATGCTTAACCTTTATCTTGTTCTATATATAGGTATTATGTATTTATTATACATAAATGGACCTTAGGAAGCATCACAACAAACAAAGTTAGTTGAGGTGATGGAATTCCAGCAGAGCTATTTCAAATCCTAAAAGATGCTGCTGCTAAAATCAATATGCTAGCAAATTTGGAAAATTCAGCAATGGGCACAGGACTGGAAAAGGTAAATTTTCATTCCAATGCCAAAGAAAGGCAATATCACACAATGTTTAAACTACCGAACAATTGCACTCATCTCACACGTTAGCAAAGTAATGTTCAAAATCCTCCAAGCAAGACTTCAACCGTACTTGAATCGAGCACTTTCATAGAAAAAAGCAAGAGAATTCCAGAAAATCATCTACTTTTGCTTCACTGATTACACTAAAGCCTTTGACTCTGTGGATCATAACAAACTGTGGGAAATTCTTAGAGAGATGGGAATATCAGACAACCTTACTGGCCTCATGACAAATCTGTATGCAGGTAAAGAAGCAACAGTTACAACTGGACATGGAAAAATGGACTGGTTCCAAATTGGGAAAACAGTACATCAAGGCTGTAAATAGTCACCCTGCTTGTTTAACTTATATGCAGAGTACATCATGCAAAATGCCGGGCTGGATGAAGCACAAACTGGAATCAAAATTTCTAGGAGAAATATCAACAACCTCAGACAAGCAGATGACACCACCCTTATGGCAGAAAGCAAAGAGGAACTAAAGAGCCTCTTGATGAAGATGAAAGGGAAGAGTAAAAAAGCTGGCTTAAAACTCAACATTCAGAAAATGAAGATCATGGCATCTGGTTCCATCACTTCATGGCAAATAGATGGAGAAACAATGAAAACAGTGACAGACTTCATTTTCTTGGGCTCCAAAATCACTGTAGATGGTGACTGCAGTCATGAAATTAAAAGACGCTTGCTCCTTGGGAGAAAAGCTATGACAAACCTAGACAGCATATTAAACAGCAGAGATATTACTTTGCTGACAAAGGTCCACATAGTCAAAGTTATGGTTTTTCCAGTAGTCATGTACAGATGTGAGAGTTGGACCATAAAGAAGGTTGAGCACCAAAGAGTTGATCCTTTAGTGTTGGAGAAGACTCTTGAGAGTCCCTTGGACTGCAGAGAGATCAAACCAGTCAGTCCTAAAGGAAATCAGTCCTGAATATTCATTTGAAGGACTGATGCTGAAGCTCCAATACTTTAGCCACCTGATGCAAAGAGGTGACTCATTAGAAAAGACCCTGATGCTGGGAAAGATTGAAGGCAGGAGGAGAAGTGAATGACACAGAATGAGATGGTTGGATGGCATCATTAACTCAATGGACATGAGTTTGAGCAAGCTCCAGCAGACAATGAAGGACAGGGAAGCCCAGTGTGCTGCAGTCCATGGAGTCACCAAGAGTTGCACACAACTGAGCAACTGAAGAACCACCACCACCACCACAGCCCTCATCTTGGTCTATATATAGGTATTATGCATATATTATATAGTTCTCTGTTTTCAAATCTGCTCTTGCTTAATCAATTGTAAACATCACGAATCTATACTCAAAGGCATAGAAATCTTTCTATTTTTCAGATTTAAGAGGTTTATTATTGAGTTGCATAAGGTCTGCAGGCAACAAAACCAAAAGATTGGTCTACAAAACAATTCACTAAAATTTAATATTTATATTCATATTAAGCTCCCTAGCAAATTAGGAAATGGGCCAAACATTCACCAGATAAAATGAATACATAAAAACAGTTAAGCACACATCATATTTACTAGGTTGACAATAAAACTGATTTTCTTTCAAATCAGGATGCCTGCTCTCACCATTCTACAATATCCCACTGCAAGTCTTAACTAGTTCAGTGGATAAGAACCCCTCTGTCCATTCTCTAAAAGTGCTCAAAAAGTCTATTAATTAAAAAAAAAAAGGTGAACATATTTCTAAAAAGAAAAGGTGGAGGAACTGACCTTACTAAAAATGAAGGCTTTAAGAAAAATCTATAATTATTAAAACACTATGGTATAGACATAGAGATAAGTAAACCAAAAGTGATAGAATTAAACGGAAAGCTCAGAAAAAAGAGCCATGCATAGTGGGAACTTGATCTCTGTCAGAGCTGTCACAGCGGTCAGTGGGGTAAAGAATGACAATTAAGTAAAATGATTGCTTCCACTGACAAGAATATACCCTAAAATCAGCATGTCTTCAAGATTCAAGATTTTTGTTTATCTGGGTAGAGTAACAGAGTTGCCTTAGGTAGAGCTACTTTCATCATCTAGAGAGTCAACAATGAAAAATTTTTAAAATGCAGATGCCAAAGTAGGGGAGTGTAGGCAAAGAACATTTAAGGTCCCTTTTCCTTCCATCCATTAAATGTTACCAAAAAAGAAAATTTTAATGTTTAAAATATATACATACAGTAAGTCCTCTACATATGAACAAGCATGTTCGTAAGTTCAACTTGCTTACAAAGAGCTTAAGCACCCAACTAACACAATCAGCTATATAGTACTATATATTATAATAGGTTTATAAACTTTTCCCACAAGTAATCCATAAAACACACACACACACAAATAAAGTAAATGTTTTTAATATTACAGTACAGGACCTTGAAAAGTACAACAGTACAGTACAACAGCTGGTATACAGGGGCTGGCATCATATGAACAAGCAAGAAGAGATACTGACTGGAGGAGGGAGAGGAGGTGAGGGGTTGTAGAGCTGAAGGATCATCATCAGTAGGAGATGGAGGACAAGCTGCAGTTTCACCCACATGTGACATTGATGGTGCATGCTCTGGTTCCTTGTTGGATTCAATTATATCTACCCTCTCAAGAAAATGATCCAGTAATGTCCAGGTGCATACATGCTCAAATAGTACTAAGTTGTGTCTGAAGCTTTGTGACCCTGTAGACTGCAGCCAGCCAAGCTCCTTTCCCGTGAGATTTCCCAGGCAAGAATCCTGGAGTGGGTTACCATTTTCTTCTCCAGGGGCTCTTCCTGACCAAGAAATCAAACCCAAGTCTCCTGCATTGGCAGGCGGGTTCCTTTACCACTGAGCCTCCAGGGAATCCCCAATGTCTTTTTTTTTTTTCTGTCACGGTAGTGCTGGATTGCATTCTGAACAGCTGATGCAATCTTTCTGTAGAATTCTATGTTCGGGTCTTATGCTTCAAAAACTGCTTCCTCAAATAAAGAAAATCCCCTTGCCATTTTCTGCAATATGAATCTCTTATGCTCTTCAGTTACTTCTTCCTTCTCTGGTCTCTATTCCTCCTTTCTCTGGGCACATTTGAAATTTTGAAAGTTCTCAACTTGAAGTTCTGGGTAAAGCACAAGCTGGAATCAAGATTGCTGGGAGAAATATCAATAACCTCAGATATTCAGATGACAACACCCTAATGGCAGAAAGCAAAGAGGAACTAAAGAGCCTCTTGATGAAGGTGAAAGAGGAGAGTGAAAAAAGCCGACTTGAAACTCAACCTTCAAAAAATGAAGATCATGGCATCCGGTCCCATCACTTCATGGCAGATCGATAGGGATACAATGGGAAGAGCGACAGACTTATTTTCTTGGGCTCCAAAATCACTGTGGACAGTGGCTGCAGTCATGAAATTAAAAGATGCTTGCTCCTTGGAAGAAAAGCTATGACAAACGTAGGCAGCATATTCAAAAGCAGAGGCATTACTCTACCAACAAAGGTCCCTATACCCTAAACTATGGTTTTTCCAGTAACCATGTATAGATGTGAGAGTTGGACCATAAATAAGGCTGAGTGCCAAAGAATTGATGATTTCAAACTGTCGTGTTGGAGAAGACTCTTTTTTTTTTTTTTTATTATTGTTTTTGCCATACATTGTCATGATATCACCATGGGTTTACATATGCTTCCCCTCCGGGTCCCCCCTCCCTCCTCCCTCCCCCCCGGGAAATCTCGCTGCACCAGTCCCGAGCATCAATCCTGGGCTGGCGATTGATTAGACACATGATGAGAGTCCCTTGGACAGCAAAGAGATCAAACCAGTCAATCCTAAAGGAAATATACCCTGACTATTCATTGGAAGGACTGGTGCTGGAGCTCCAAAACTTTGGCCACCTGATGTGAAGAGCTGATTTGTTGGAAAAGACCCTGATGCTGGGAAAGATTGAGGGCAGGAGGAGAAGGGGTCAACAGAAGATGAGATGGTTGGATGGTATCATGGACTCAATGGACATGAGTCTGGGCAAACTCCAGGAGATAGTGAAGGTCAGGGAAGCCTGGCATGCTGCAGACCATGGAGTCATAAAGAGTCAGACACAACTGAATGGCTGAACAAAAAAATGTAAAGGTCACATGAAGGGCAAAATGTCTCAATAAAGTAATCTCCTAGAAATTAAGACATGTAAAAAAAATGAAAAAAAAATAGAACTGTATATGACCAAAAACAAGAAAGGATCCTTAATCTGCAAAACAAGAGTGTCCACAGAGAATCACGAGGCTGCTTCTTACTTTCTATCACTGGTAAATATTAATAGAACTCTGTAGCCAGAACCAGAACAGTTATGGCATTTGCTCTAGAATCATTTTGCAGGGTAAGCCTGGAGCTGTGATACTAAGCACAGACAATTTGGCATTTGGCTCCAAAAATATGCTCAGTTTGTTTCATTTTGCCTCAGCAACAGGCTCTCAGCCAAATAATTTTTAACCAAATCTCAGGGCCCAATTTTGCTTCAACTACTGAGATTCTATTTCAAGTTGCTGTCAAGATAAAGAGGAGAGTGAAATACTAACACTTTTGAGATCCCAGGACTAAAGCCACCCAATTCTTGTCTCTGCATTAAAGATAAAAAGATGCTGAGGAAAGAAAGTGTGGTATTACTCATCCACTTAATTGGTTTCCTCCATCTTAAAGTCCAAGTGGGTACATTTTTGTGGTTTCTCGGTTTTCTAAATCTAGATTTGGTAGAAGACAAAGTACAGACTTTTTAAACAAAATATTACACTTCTAGAATAATGAATCATTTAAAATCTAAGTCTCAGACTTTCCTTAGACTTGAGTCTTCAGTTTATTTTTTACAGAAAGTAAAATATGAATTTGATTCTAAAAGGTGCAGAAATGAATAAAAACACTTTACCTGTTTCATAGTTTTAATACCGGTATTCAATTCTTTAAACACTGTGTAAAATTTCTGCTTTTTCTTTCCAAACGACAAAAGAATGAAGCATTTTCTTTTGACATATTGATATAATTGATAAAATTTAGAATTACAAAGTATCTTCCACCTCCTGGTATAACTGTGAAACTGAATTTAAGCTTTTTATCCCTTAAAATATGTAATAATCATTACACATCATAGCTTTGTCTTAAATTAGAAGTCAAGATCTAGTACCAACTTTAATCTCTCCTAAAATTTTAAATATAATAAATATGGCTTGATGTTCCAAACATGTCACGTTTGCTGGCTGGTAACATTTGTATTGTTTCCATTGGATAAAATATATTTTTTCCTTAACATTTTTTCCTTTTTAATCATATCTCATAACCCACCTCTGAGTCCATGAATATATGAATAGGTAGATAACATAAGGTCCATTAGAAAGACTTTCGATGGAGCATGTGTTCTTTCTGTTTCTTTCTCAATAGCATTAACTTACATTTTAAAATTGTTATAAATCATCCTGCTTTTCACAATTCATCAATTAATAGTCTATATACAAAATGAAAAGGGATCTTCACATCATCCAAAGGACTACATTTTAGAAGTAATAATGGATTTTAAATTCCTGTTTTGGTAACAAAACTTTTATGATCATTTCTAAATTCTTTTAGTATTATGCCCGTTTAATTTTCCTTCATGATTTTTAGTTAATTATAGTTTTCCATTGCTGCTACAACAAAATACCAAATATGTAGTGGCAAAGACAACAGAAAGGTATATCTTACAGTGCTAGATGTCAGAAGTCTGAAATGGCTCTCCCTGGGTTAATGTGGAGTGTCAACAGGACTGTGCTTGTAGAGGTTCTAGAGCAGAAATCATTTCATGTGTGTTTCAGCTTCCTGAGTGTCCACATTCCCCTTGGCATGTACCTCTTTCGGCGTATGGCTTTTCTTGGAAACCAAGAAACAGCTGTTCAAGCCTTTCTCAAGCATCATCTCTCTAACACTGACTCTTCTGCATCCCTCTCTCATCTTCAAGAACCCCAATGATTAAACTGTGTGGCTCAGTGGTAAAGAACTCACCTGTCAATGCAGGCAACACAGGAGACTTGGGTTCAATCACTGGGTGGGGAAGATCCCTTGGAGGAGGAAATGGCAACCCACTCCAGGAATCTTGCCTGAAGACTTCCCTAACAGAGGAGGCTGGCAGGGTCACAGAGAGTCAGACATGGCAACACGCATGCACGTTATTAAACTGGCACCATCTGGATAAAGCTGGTACCCTCCCCACTGCCAGGTCGGCTGACTAGCAAAGTTAATTCCATCTGCAACCTTATTTCCCTTTTTCTTGACATAATACTTTTACAGGTTCTAAGGATTAGGGCATGGGCAACTTTAGTGGGTGGGGAGGTGAAGGAGGAAACATTAGTCCACCCACAACATTAACGGTAACAGAGGATGAGATGGTTGGATGGCATCACCGACACAATGGACATGAATTTGAGTAGGCTCCAGGAGTTGGTGATGGACAGGGAAGCCTGCTGTGCTGCAGTCCATGGGATTGCAAAGAGTCAGACACAACAGAGCAACTGAACTGAACTGAACTGAACATTAACCTATCATTCTTAAAGGAAAGACAAAGTTTGTTTTGTAAATAATATTTTTCCTCAGTATTATGCCTTCCTTTCATTCAGGAATTTAGTTATAAATAAGATTAATAAATATGAATTAAATACTAAAATGTACCAGTACTACCAATAAGACATACAAACTAATCCTAGTATTTCAATAATACTCAATAATGGCATTTGTGTTGCATCTGACACTAATTTACTATAGTTCTTACCTATCAGAAGATGATTTATATCTGGTTTTATTTCCTTAATTCCAGGTTTTTCCCATAAGTATAGAAAAGACTCTGCTGTGACACAGATTAAAAGGTTATCATCTCACAATTTCTCTGTATTCTTTTCTCTTAAATGGGCTCCATGATTAGAACTATTATACTAACTAAAAAAATCACTGGGCAACCTTCTTTTATAATTCTTTAGGCAATTATTTTTGTTTTTAATTAGTATATAGTATACATTTATGTTTTTTCATATCTCCAAGTGACCAGTATTCTGCAAAAATTGGTTAGGGATTTATTTATCTCCCAAATTATAAGTGTTCCAAGATTTCATCAGACTAATCATTGGAGACAGAAATCTGCCTGTGTTTCCTCTCTCTTGCATTCTGCTAAGACAAATACATCCACACACAAGGCTCCACTAATGATTATTTCTTTGGTTCCATATCAGCCCCCAACCCTAAATCACTTGTATCCACATGGATCTCATTTGCCTGCCAGTCCCTCCTCAAGTTCCCTCCATCAGAAGTACCTCCATTTAGGATGCCCTGCCTTTCTGATACACATTAACAGATGAGATGCTGAGACTAAGGAGAGAAAGGGCATAACTCTCATCTGCCTAGAGAGCAAGCAACCAGCAAACTGTCCCCTATTTAAGGGAAAGTGGCTTCACTTTAATATATTTTCCAGATGTTTGAAAACTGGAACAGATCCTTTTCAGTTACTAAAAGACTAATTTTTAGACTGAGGCAATGAAAACTGAGAAATTTTTACTAGGATGGCCTTCATGTTGAAGAGCTGACTGAAGCTTCAACTACATATCAGTTAGAACTGTCTTCATTTAGGGAACTCTGATTCCAAGACACATCAACAGTTGTGCTTCTCCTGAGCTACCACTGCATTTACAGGTGGATAAATCATAGATTATTTTCACAGATTTGATCACATTTTTTTCTATGTTCCACTACACACTGGGGCTGAAGATAGCATGTTTCAAACGTCCTTTTAAAAACTGTCAGAGAGAATTGTTGGATCAATCACTGATTTCTGATTGCAGAAAAGTAAATAGTAAAGCATGTAATAACAGTGACACTAACTTGAAAGAAAACATTTCCAAACAGCAACATTTGTGTCTAGATCTAGAGATAATGGATAAAATTCACAAAGAACACTGCCAGCAAATAACTGAATCAAGTCTTTCCCTCCCAAAGAAATTTGTTTAATGCTTTTAAAAAATGTTTACTCTCAATATTTATACTAGTTTACATACTTTCAGATATATAAAGATTTATTTGTTTCATCTAAGAGACAAGTTTGGGGAGCACACAGAATTTTTTGATATAAGTGTTTAAAAAGTTCATCCACACTCAGATGGAGGGGCTGAGTTTAAAAAAAAAATAAACAATAAATCACTTATTTTTCCTCCCTCTCATTGCATATCAAATCTGTTAAACTCTCTTGATTATACATCATAAGCATCATACACTGGTTGAAGACGATATTTTCCTCACAACTACATCATGGCAAATAGACGGGGAAAACATGCAAAAGTGTTAGATGTTATTTTCTTGGCCACCTGAAGCAAAGAGCTGACTCATTAGAAAAGACCCTGATGCTTGGAAAGATTGAAGGCAGAGGAGAAGGGAACAACAGAGGACAAGATGGTTGGACAGCATCAGCAACTCAATGTACATGAGTTTGAGCAAGCTCCAGGAAATGGTAAGGACAGGGAAGCTTGGCATGCTACAGTCCATGGTTCCAAAGATTTGGATGAGACTGAGCAATTGAACAACAACAATTATTTTCTTGGGTTCCAAAATTACTGCAGACACCGACTACAGTTGTAAAATTAAAAGATGCTTGCTCCTTGGAAGAAAAGCTTTGACAAACCTAGACAGTGTATTAAAAAACAGAGACATTACTTTGCTGACAAAGGTCCACATAGTTAAAGCTCTGATTTTTCCAGCAGTCATAGATGGATGTGAGAGCTGGACCATAAAGAAGGCTGAGTGCCAAAGAACTGATGCTTCTGAATGGTGGTGCTGAAGAAGACTCTTGAGAGTCCCTTGGACTGCAAGGAGATCAAACCAGTCAATCCTAAAGGAAATCAATCCTGAATATTTACTGGAAAGACTGATGCTGAAGCTGAAGCCCCAACAGTTTGGCCACCTGATAGGAAGAGCCAACTTATTGGAAAGGACCCTAATGCTGGGAAAGATTGCAGGCAAGAGGAGGAGACCGTTGGATGGCATCATTGACTCAATGGACGTGACTTTCAGCAAACTCTGGGAGATAGTGAGGGACAGGGAAGCATGGCATCTTATAGTCCACTGAGTCACAAACAATTGGACACGATTTAGTGACTGAGCAACAACAAAATCATTATTCATCAAAATTGCCTTCCTGACTTTAGTTTTGCTGCCTTCAAGTTAGCCCTCAACACTGATGAGAAGAAGTCATTCTAAAACACTAATCTTAAGATCCCCCAGGAGCTTCTCATCATCTGTGGGACAAATTCAACTCTCTAGCAAGAGATCTAGCCCCACCTAACTTTCTTATCTCAACTCCTGCCTTTGTTCCACATGCTTCCCTGTTCCGACTGACTCACAGTCAGTAAAGACACAACACATCTTGCCTTTTCCTGAATTTAATTTGTGCTCTTTGCTACCCATGTTTTCACACATGTTAATCCACTGGTCCTTTACTAACCTGTATACAGGGGGAACCATGGTTCAGAACAAAACGAACATCAAAAATGCCACCTCTCATAGTCCCTTCCCAATCTTCCGATGTCAGCTGCTACTGGATGCACAATTTCTTATGGGTTTTGATTGATTTTGTGCCAGCACCTTGCCTTAAGTATGCTGTGCCTTCTTGCTTTCTGCCTAAGGTTTTCTCCAGCACCAGAGATAAGATGGAACCCTGGCAGAATTGCAGAGCTAATATTCTGGTGGCAGCTCTCAAACAATGGAACACAGGAGCCAATGGGTAAATGTTTCTCCCTCTTGTCCTTCAGGCAGATAATTCAGGGACGCTGTCTACATGGTTCTCAAGAGGTTGCAGAGACTTAAAGGTTCCAGTGCATCCAACAGCATACCTCTATATTGGCATTTTCCTCATACCTGCCACACTCTTTCCTGTTCCTTGGGATTACCATCAAAGTCAACTCCTTGTATTCTCCAGTGTGTATCAGACTCTGCTTTGGAAGAAGCTGACAAAGCTAAGACAAGGCCCACAACACAACCTGTTTCCTGTGCTCCCAGGTCCCTGAACCTACTTCTATTACAGAACTTAGCACAGAAATTTCTTTAAGCGTGAGGTTTCCTTTATTTATTCTGAAACTCAAGTTTAATACAGAGCCTGGCAAACTACAGATGTTCAGTCAATGATGATTAAATAAATGAACTCATAGTTCTCATTTATGGACTTTTTGTTAAACTGCAAATTTTAGGAAACAGACCTGTAAAACACACCTATAAGTGTTATAGAACCTAGTACTGAATGTCAGCTCAAAAACGTTTGTGGAATGAAACAAAATGGAGGAAGCCGATTCACCAAGAGAAGAGACATTGGCCAAAGTCTGGAAATTAGATATACTGCCCCAGTGTATAAGTTGTGAGAGAGAAAGAAAAAACAAGACAGGTAACTTTTCTCAGCTTTCTCATCTAGAGATATTAACCTAGGGAGGGGAAAATGTGTAGTCTGAAGAAAAAAGGGAAGCAAGTGTGACTTTCACTTCCTTCAGACAGAGTCAGCCTTGCTGCAAATCAGGCTCAAGACAGCCCTGCCTGGACATATCACTAGCGCTCTAACCACTGATGTTTTTATTTTTCAAGACCCATAGCCATAAATAAATGGTGCTTCTCAAGTTTTATTCTCTTTTAAAGTTTCAGGAAAACATCGCAGGAGAGCACAGATTCTGATGTTTTGCTGGGTCATGCATAGTTCTATGTTCCTTTGACCCTCTGATTCCACCAGCCAGTGTGAAGGTCACTCATGGTCTCCTTATATAATATTCACCAACCCACCAATGAAAGGTTATGAGATTTGCAGTAATCAGCCCAGAGTCTCCTGACCATCCCTCTACTGGCATTCTGAAGGTCTGAAAGTGAATTCTATGTTTCTGTATTTATACATAAAACGCAAGAAAACTTTTTACTTGAAGGTAAAACTCATGCATAGTCTTACAACTATGTCAGCAATAGCTTTAAACTAATATTGCTTTTCAGATGTAAATGTGGATTCCAGTATCATGGTTAGTGTGCAAAGAAGTATACCTTATCAAGGTCTGGAGAAAATATTACTAGTAGTTATATAAAAATGTGAAATTATGTGAATAGTATCATTACAAACATAGAAGACAAAGTTGAAGTATTTTTATAATCATGTTACACTTCAAATAACCTGAAATATTGTATATAATAAATATTTCAAAATTATTTAATTAGTTAATTCCCAAAATATTTATTGTAGCATTTCTATTTTTTATGGAAAAATAATTTAATCCAGTTGTAAGTTTTTCAGGGGGCTTCCCTGGTGGCTCAGTGGTCAAGAATCCACCTGCCAATGCATGAGCTGTAGGTTTTATCCCTGGTCTGCGGAGCTCCCCTGGAAAAGGAAATGGCAACCCACTCCAGTATTCTTGCCTGGGAAATCCCAAGGACAGAGGAGCCTGGTGGGCTACAGTCCATGGGGTCACAAAGAATCAGACATGAGTGAGTGACTGAACAACAAATTTTTCAGGTTAGGGAAATAATTTATTTACCTTAAATATTTATGAAGATAAACGGTTATGGTAAAAATTATTAAAATACAAAGCAAAAGTTCTACCCACACTTATACACATGACTAGAGAAAAAGGACAATAAATCTTTCATCTAGAATTCCAGGAGTAAGTAGAATTCTCTTGATTTCCTGTCCTAGGTTTGCAACAGAATTTAGAGGCAAGGGAAAAGGCTAGACTCTTGTCAAACTGGGTATATGAAACAGGTTGTGAAGATTTATACTTTTTAAAGTCCTTGGCTGAAATGATAAATCACTAACATTTTATTCATCGAAAAGCAAGTATTAGCCCTTATTAGCTCAAATACTCAAATTTCCATTCACTCCTAAGAAACGGTTCCACACTTAGTCATTCTTCACACCCTGCTCTCTCTCTCTCTCTCTCACCCTTCTCACACCCAAATTGTTAACTTTTTTCCTCTATTATCACATTTGCAGTCTGGTTCAGACCTTCAGTGATCTCTCACCTACACTTGTGCTTAAATTTCTTAATTGGAATTCCTATCTCTAATCTCTTATTTTTGTATGTGTCATGAGAGCTTTCCTTCTAAAATCAAATGTGATTTCACCACACCTCTGTTGAAAAACGGTCCATGTGTCCATATTGCTACCAGGTAGAGTTCAAATTCACATCACACACAGAGTCATCCACCACATGGCCCATGCCACTTCCCAGCTTCACTTCTTAGTATCTATCCCTTTCTGGGTTCTCAGCAAGGCGCTAAAGACACAAAAGTGACTGCAATAGCCATTGCTCTCAGTGAGCTCACAGTCTGATTGGGGAGGTGGACAATGAGATCACTATAAAACCAGTCTGGCTAGAGCAAGGCCAGGAATGTGCACAGGGGAGCAAAGAGAAAGGATATATAATAACCTGGGAGGAGGAGAGGGTTCAGGAGGACTTCCTGGAGGAGGCAGTGCCTGTGTGAAATAGTGAAGCAAAGAGAAGACTAGGTAAGAGAAGAAAAAGGCAAAGGACGGCAGCACAATGGCACCAAGGTAGGAAAAGCCTGGTTACATACAGTTTGGTGCTGCTGCTGTTCAAATAACCCTTCTGTGTCGCTTTTCACTATCTCCTCATTCAGAGTTCAAGTCTTGACTCAGTGTTCTCACCTCGCTTTACGCTAACATCCATTGCTGTGTCTATCATATTCTCTCTAATACTTCGACTGACATGCCATGACCATCACTCGTCTTTGTCTCTCAAACTCACAGTGTGACCCGCACAGGTGTTCTGTGCACACAGAGGCTGCATAAGACTGGGTGGTTCAGTGGGGCGGGAAATTGAAAATCTTCTATTATGGACTTGCAGAGAAACTGGGAGAAAAAGGCCCTGTTGTTAAGAAGCACGTGTTCATAAATTATCCCTTTTGAATATTATGTTAAATCTTGAAAATTTTAGAAATTAGAGCCTAAAAGACTAAATTCAAGAAACATATACTCAAGAACTTGGTATTTGGGGTCTCAAACTATTGTAAGATTGGTTATAATAAAGAACAGATTACCCTTCCACATTTTTTTGAAACTGCTGTAATTTCTGAACCCACTGCTTTCCTGTGACGTTCACCTATGTCTGTTTCCAAAACTAGCCTGACTTAAAGCTCTAGACACTTAAGCAACTTCAAATGCCTACCTACAACATCTCTATAATGGACCTCTCACCTATTTCTATGTCTATAACATGTCCTTAATTCACTTCTCTTTGGAGTCAGACCTGAAAAACATCAGACACCATGTCACCTTCCTGTGAAGCTCATCATGGAAGTGCCTGGGAACTGATCACTGGGCATCTACCTTTTGATCTAAGTCTCCCATAAGATGTGTCTATTAACAAGCTAATGGTATCCACCTGGCTCACACAATCGTCTCCTTGCCTTATGTGCTCCACAGTACACATATAAACCCCTGCATGACATATGTGGCTCTGTCCCAAGAGGGTGCTTTCAAGCCTACATTCCAGAGATGCAGTTCCCTTGCCCGAGATGCTTCAACTTGTACACCTAGGATCCTGCCTTGAATTCTACTTCTCAGTGCCAAGTACCTGTGACCACTTATTGGGTTGGGCCCATGCCATGTTCCTGTGGAAATAGGAACCCACTCCTTAATGGTCACCCAGGATGCCTGTCAGTACTATGATGGCCCTCTCCCCCTGGCTTGCAGATGTCTGCGTGTGATCGTGGTTTCCAATGGATTCCTGAGGAAACTCTCGTGGATCTCATCCACAGGGTTTGTTGCCTTTTGGTAAAACCTCAGTGTAGACCTCTGGTGCCACTGAGCTTTCTCACCAGTGCTACACATCCGATATAATACTTCTTTTTGCTGCCAGTTAAGAGATGTACATCCTTACCCAAAATCTGAATACTCAGTCATCTCTGATTCTTTGTTTCCCTATGGACTGTAGCCTGCAGGCTCCTGTTAGTGGAATTCTTCAGGCACAAATACTGGAGTGGGTAGCCATTCCCTTCTCCAGGGGATCTTCCTGACCCAGGAACTGAACTGGAGTCTCCTGCATTGTAGGCAGATTCAAAGATAACAAACATTAAATATGACACAAACTCTAAAGAGTTTTTAGAAAACTGTACATGTGAATGTACAGAATAGTATGTGGTCATGACCTCAACCCAATAGCAAAAATTTCACATATCATTTATAATGAGGACCTTAAGAAAAACTACACAAGCTTATCATTTTATAAAAGTCTATCAATAACTGACAAGCAAATCATTTTTCAGAAGTCTACATCCATGTTAGAAAACAGGGAAAAAACTTTTCAAAAATTATTATGCATGGGCCATTGTTAGCAATCTTTTTATCTTAAAGAAACTATCTTTTAAACATTTGACAGTCAAGAAATAGAGGAAAACAACAGAATGGGAAAGACTAGAGATCTCTTCAAGAAAATTAGAGACAACAAGTGAACATTTCATGCAAAGATGGGCTTGATAAAGGACAAAATGGTACGGACCTAACAGAAGCATAAGATATTGAGAAGAGGTGGTAAGAATACACAGAAGAACTTTACAAAAAAGATCTTCACCACTCAGATCATCACGATGGTGTGATCACTCACCTAGAGCCAGAAATCCTGGAATGTGAAGTCAAGTGGAACTTAGAAAGCATCAGTACAAACAAAGCTAGTGGAGGTGATGGAATTCCAGTTGAGCTATTTCAAATCCTGAAAGATGATGCTGTGAAAGTGCTGCACTCAATATGCCAACAAATTTGGAAAACTCAGCAATGGCCACAGGACTGGAAAAGGTCAGTTTTTATTCCAATACCAAAGAAAGGCAATGCCAAAGAATGCTCAAACTACCACACAATTGCACTCACCTCATATGCTAGGGAAGTAATACTCAAAATTCTCCAAGTCAGGCTTCAGCAATATGTGAACCATGAACTTCCAGATGTTCAAGCTGATTTTAGAAAAGGCAGAGGAACCAGAGATCAAATCGCCAATATCCAATGGATCATCGAAAAGGCAAGAGAGTTCCAGAAAAATATCTATTTCTGTTTAATTGACTATGCCAAAGCCTTTGACTGTGTGGACCACAATAAACTGTGGAAAATTCTGAAAGACATGGGAAGACTAGACCATCTGACATGTCTCTTGAGAAACCTGTATGCAGGTCAGGAAGCAACAGTTAGAACTGGACATGGAACAATAGACTGGTTCCAAATAGGAAAAGGAGTACATCAAGGCTTTATATTGTCACCCTGCTTACTTAACTTATATGCAGAGTACATCATGAGAAACGCTAGGCTGGAATAACACAAGCTAGAATCAAGATTGCCAGGAGAAATATCAATAACCTCAGATATGCAGATGTCACCACCCTTATGGCAGAAAGTGAAGAGGAACTAAAAAGCCTCTTGTTGAAAGTGAAAGAGGAGAGTGAAAAGTTGGCTTAAAGCTCACCATTCAGAAAACTAAGATCATGGCATCTGGTCCTAGCACTTCATAGGAAATAGATGGGGAAACAGTGGAAACAGTGGCTGACTTTATTTTGGGGGGCTCCAAAATCACTGCAGATGGTGATTGCAGCCATGAAATCAAAAGATGCCTACTCCTTGGAAGGAAAGTTATGACCAACCTAGATAGCATATTGAAAAGCAGAGTCATTACTTTGCTAACAAAGGTCCGTCTAGTCAAGGCTATGGTTTTTCCAGTAGTCATGTATGGATGTGAGAGTTGGACTGTGAAGAAAGTTGAACACCGAAAAATTGATGCTTTTGAACTGTGGTGTTCGAGAAGACTCTTGAGAGTCCCTTGGACTGCAAGGAGATCCAACCAGTCCATCCTAAAGAGATCAGTCCTGAGCGTTCATTGCAAGGACTGATGTTGAAGCTGAAACTTCAATACTTTGGCCACCTCATGCGAAGAACTGACTCATTGGAAAAGACCCTGATGCTGGGAAGGATTGGGGGCAGGAGGAGAAGGGGATGACAGAGGATGAGATGGCTGGATGGCATCACTGACTCAATGGACATGGGTTTGGGTGGACTCCAGGAGTTGGTGATGGACAGGGAGGCCTGGCGTGCTTCGGTTCATGGGGTCACAAAGAGTCGGACACAACTGAGCAACTGAACTGAACTGAACTCACTATGTTGAGCTGCTAGTAGCTTCTAAGGATGACAGCTACAATCAGTTGGATAAACCATTATGTTTATTATTAGGACATTAGACAACTTATAGGCCCAAATAATGCATAAAATTCTTACTTCATGGGGTCACAAAGAATTGGACACGACTGAGCTACTGAGCTGAACCAAACTTTAAATATAAATAAGCACTCCAAATCTTGAGATTCTAGATGAATTTATTAGGGCTTTCACATTATCATTCCTACCTGTAACTTCTCCCTTCAGTGCATTCTGTGCATTGCCATGAGTTTTATTATTTGAAAGTTTCAATTTTATCATGTTATTTCTCTCATCAAAAATTTTCTTGTATAGAACAGTCTCATGGACTCTGTGGAAGAGGGCAAGGGTGGGATGATATGGGAGAATGGCATTGAAACATGTTAATTATCATATGTGAAATCAATTGCCAGCCCAGGTTTGATGCTCGGGGCTGGTGCACCGAGATGACCCAGGGGGAGGGAATCGGGAGGGAGGAGGGAGGGGGGTTCTGGAGGGGGAGCATATGTAAACCCATGGCGGTTTCATGTCAATGTATGGCAAAACCAACACAATAAAGAAAATTAAAAAAAAAACATTTCCAAGGACTTCCCTGGTGGTACAGTGGAAAAGAAACCCCCTGCTGATGCAGGGGACATGGGTTTGATCCCAGGTCTGGGGAGATTCCACATGCTGCAGAGCAACTAAGCCTATGTGTCATGACTACTGAGCCCACATGCCTAAAGCCTTCATCCTCAAACAAGAGAAACCACTGCCTGTGAACCCCAACAAAGAGGAGCTCTCCCACACGGCAACTAGAGAAAGTCTGTGTGCAGCAAGGAAGACCCAGTGCAGCCAAAAATAATAAATAGATACATTATTTAAAAAATTTCAAGGATCTGATTAAATTTCCCTATTGTATGTAGATCCCAATCAACCCCTACCTATAACTTTTTTCTCCAGAATTCTTGTTTATAATACTCATACAACTCTTTATTTATGAATGCACTGATTTTATTGTTTGATAATTAAAAAACTAAAATATTAGTCATAGTAAGTGATTTTAAAAATTCATTCATTCATCTCCCCTTTGGAGAAGGCAATGGCACCCCATTCCAGTACTCTTGCCTGGAAAATCCCATGGACGGGGAGCCTGGTGGGCTGCAGTCCATGGGGTCGCTAAGAGTCAGCCACGACTGAGCGATTTCACTTTCACTTTTCACTTTCATGCCTTGGAGAAGGAAATGGCAACTCACTCCAGTGTTCTTGCCTGGAAAATCCCAGGGACGGGGAGCCTGGTGGGCTGCCGTCTATGGGGTCGCACAGAGTCAGACACGCCTGAAGTGACTTAGCAGCAGCAGCAGCAGCATCTCCCCTTATCAATTAGTTTATAAACTGAAGGGCAGTTGAGTAGAGGCCCAAATGACTGCAGAATTCAATTATATTTCTTTATATAGAGCCTCACATAGAGGGCCTCCTTTATGTACTTATATGTCAAACAAAATCAATAGCAAATCAGTTGATTGCCTCATCAACTGGCTAAAGTTTGTAACAAGACCTGCATGAACAATGTATTGCAGGAAAAAATGTGACATCTTTCACTGACTTGAACAAAGGCAACTGAAAGTCATGCAGTTCCCTCGTTTATACTCTCCTCATAAAGTCAAAGCCTATACAGACTCTTAGCTTCATACCAGGTATCTCTCTTTGACACAAGGGGAGAGCATCTCTAAGCCTGACTGGCGGCATTGCCATACAAACCGTAGTCACAAGAGAGGTATGTATCTCAGTACCATTCAACATCATTCATTAAAAAACAAGTTGTGTCCCAGTGAGTGCAGAATCCTCTTTATAGCTCACATTTAATGTTAAACAAGAGGCTCCCTTCTTTTATTCTCAGTTAAATGGCTCTATAGTAAGACAATAGGGACTTCCCTGGTGACTGAGTGTTAAAGAGAGGCCTGATAGGCTTACCGTCTATAGGACTGCAGGGTTAGACATGAATTGGCGACTAAATAACAAAATAGTAAGAAGATAGTGCAGTATTTTACTGAATGCTAGTAGCATCCCACTTTCCTTTACAATTATACACTGGCCTTAGATTTTTTTTTTAAGACCCTTCATACTTTGTTGCTAAACAAGCACATAAAAGGAAAAAACAATTCCTAACATTTATTTTACAAACTTAATTCTCAAAGGAGAGATAGCCAAATACCTGACTTTTGCTAGCTTTCTTTCAGAGACATGTCTTTTATAAACGCTGAGAACTAGTCAACTTGAGCAGTAAATACATTATTTGGTTCCTTTCTCAATCTCAGAGGGAGCATTTCATTTGGAATTTGTCATTAAAAAATAATGATGTGGAAGGTATTACTTTTACAGTTTTCTTTAAATATGGTGAAATTATTTAAGTAATGTGAGGATGAGTATGATCTAGAAAAAAAAGTCTTTAGATTTGAGACTAGATGGTTAATAATCATGACAGCAAAGAACATCTCCAAGGTGAATGACCTACATGCTGAATTGTTTTAATTTTGAAAAGCCACTACCAATTGAAAATATCCTGCTTTCATTGAATTTGTTTTAGCTGAACCAACAGAACCCTTTTTAAAACATCTCTTTAAAGCTTTAGAACAGTATCCTTGCTGCTGGCCTCTCTGAAACAATAGCAGGATTGTGTGGCTGGTCCTTTGTGAAGACAAGGTGCATGTATGTGGACTTGGTGGTTGCTGCATGCTAGGAAGACATGTTCTATCATACGAACATCTTAAGTACAAAGTTTGCTAAAATTATTTCATTTCTTAGAACTCCAAGCCTAATTCCAATCACCCTTGGACGAATTGGTCCCTCCAGCAATGGTTCAATTATTATTTATCTGCTAACCAAAGGCCACATTAAGGTCCATTCATATGCTATTGGAAGACTGAGGTAAGACAAAAAAATAAGCTTATTCCAGTTGTCAACAGAACGATAAGAAAGATTTTTAAGGATAAGAATGGTAGTTCCAGGCTTCAGTTATTCAATAGATTTCATGAGGGAACAGGAAAGAAAAAAAGACTGTATCTACAATGTAATTTAAAGGTCTACTCTCCTACTTATATATATTATTTTTACATGATGCCTTGAGAAAATACACATTTCCTCCTAATCTTTATGTACATACTTTTGATGTACCAAACTCTTTTACTTGAGATACACAATCTCATATGATTACCTGCAACTATTGTTCTTAAGATCAAGTGAAAGGGCCACTAGCAATCAAATCAAAAGAATCTGTTTCATATCCAATTTCAGGATCTGTAAGTATGGCTTCTGAATGGAAGAAAAGATATCTTCTTGAGTCTACATTTAAGCATAGTTAAGTTTACATTATGAGAAAAGCTTTATCATTTTTCATCCACATATGGTACAAAAATAAGATTTAAACATTTTATCTCTAGCTTTAATATCTGCCTTTAAAAAAATTTTAAAATATTTCTTTTGAAGAAGAATTACATACTTGCATTCAAACTTAAAAGTCTAATATGTAAATGGAAGTTTAGGAAACATACTTTTAAGTGTGGGTTTATAAACTATAAGAAGAAATATTTATTTATAATGATAGGCTTTTTTCCAGAATAAATGTCTTAACATAGCTTTCTTTCCCTTTTTTTTTAATGTTGACTTTCAATATGGGGTTGGGATAATAAAAGCTAATCTACACAAGGTTTGTATTTTTCAATGTCTGTGTTTGAAACACTTTGCAAATTTGACATAGACAGTATTATAGTTCATAGTCTATGACTTATTATAATCTTTCAGGTCAGAGCTACTTTCATAAGTGAAGAAACAAGATTCCCAAGAGAATAATCTGTGGTACAGAAATAACTTTAAACAATAAGAAACTTGAAGTACAATAAAGTGACCAGGGTCAGGGCTAGATAAGATAGAAGGAAATATACTGAAAAAGGAAGAGAAAGAAAAGAATATGCTATGGCTTAACCCCAAATTCTTCCATGACTGAATGTTAAAACTAAATCTAAGGGCAACTTAATAGTAGTCAGTAATTAGAAGCTGAAATAACAAATGAAGAGGTGAGAGATGGATCGATGTCTGCTGATCCTTGGCCATCTTGCATGAGTAATCCAAACCTTTTAGACAAATTCCATGTGATATGCTTCTTCCATCTGTGAGTAAATGGACTCAATCACAGGCATTAGAACACTGGATGATACACTCAGATTGCTATAATAAGGGGAAGGAAAAAGCTTGAAAGTTCTTGTTGATGAAGAATTTTGTACACTTGATAATGTGTAATATTTCTAACAATCAACATAGAAGTCCTGCCTTAGAGAGAAACATTTACATTGGATGTTGTCACAATCAGTCATCTTTCAGTAAAAGGAGAGGAAAAAGTGTAAGTGAAGCTGCTCAGTCACATCCGATTCTTTGCAAACCCACTGGCTGGCTGTAGCCCGCCGGTCTCCTCTGTCCATGGAATTCTCCACGCAAGGATATTGGAATAGGTAGCCATTCCCTTCTCAAGGGGATCCTTCCAACCCAGGGATCAAACCCACGTCTCCTGCAGTGCAGGCAGATTCTTTACTGTCTGAGCCACCAAGGAAGCCCATAAAAGCAGAGAGGATGATGATAATTTTTTTAAGTTCTTTCTAAGATGTGTTGGAAACGGGGGACAGAGGAATTGTATCTCCACTGCTTGAAAACATGAAACATCAAGGAAAGGACGTCAACAGCAAGAAGAGTCTTCACAACTTTCGAAACAAAGAAGCCTTAGTAATAAAACAATAGCATGAGGGAAAGCAATAATAATTTAGTGCCTTTTTTACTACCTTCCAGTTTTATGACCCTGGCCAAGTCACTTGATTAGTCTGGGTCTAAAAATGAATCTGAAGATGAGGGCCTATAGTGGTCCATTCCAATGCTAAATCTGGTGATCCTGAGTCCACAGTTACATCTCAGACTTTCCCTGGCATTTCAGAAGCTTCCCAAGGCTCAAATTTAGTATATGCTTATAAAATATTCATAGTAGTTATTTTTAGACATAACACTACCACGTGTGTAAAGAGATGTCTTCATTAGAATTTCTCTTAAGTGGTTCCTTCCCAAGGTAGTGGGCTGCCCACGTGGCTCAGTAGTAAAGAATCCACCTGCCCACAAAGGAGACACAGTTTGATCCCTAGGTCAGGAAGATCCCCTGGAGAAGGGAATGCAACCCACTCCAGTATGCTTGCCTGGAGAATCCCATGGACAGAGGAGCTTGGCAGGCTACAGTTTTCAGGGTCACAAAGAGTCAGACACAACTCCACAACTGCTCCCAAGGTAGTGGAAGCTGATAAAACCTTAGAAACTAATTTAGAATTGGTGATCATTCTACCTGACTACTAAATTTAAGAATCCTACCTGACTACTAAATTTAAGAATCCAACAATTTTCCTTTTAAAAGAACAAAATATTTTACTTTAAATATCTGAAGTATTATTTAATCATTTTCATCTATATGCATAAATTCATCTTAAAGTAACTCTTTTTTTAGAAATATGGAATAAGACTATTAACCAATATTTATCAAGCAATGTTTACTCTTCTAAGAGTGTGGGAAGAGAATGTGAAGGTCTAGCAACATAAAAGAGATTGATCGCACATATTATGTAATACAGATTTGGAAGACAGGGTGGCAAAATTTTATTATTACAGAAACAAGCTGTTCTTTAGGAGCAAGAACACTGAATTTTCTGGTTTTCTCCTTCCAGTCCCACTATGCCTCTGGCATCACATAACTGCTGCCAATCAACTTCATGCAGAAGGTGGGATAAAATGCCAAATTATATTTTTGGGAATATTTCAGGGATTCTGATTTTTTTCTTTTCCCTCTTTAAAACTGTATCATATGAGCTAGGTTTATTTTGAAATCTCTATGAAAAACAAGTCAGATTTTATGAAATTGGCCCCTCTTAGAGTTAAATGTTTTTGAAGATGCTTCATATAATTCCATTTGTTCATTTTATTATTTTTAATCTTGTGTAAATCTGTCCTCTAAAAAGAGCTTCAAAACCTCACCATGCTCTGACATTACTATAGAAATATTACATTTATTGAAAGATAGAGGTTAATATATTAAATAAATGTCTTGTTAATCCTAAGAAATGTTAGAGAAAAAATATAACATAAAATTGATATTAAAGATCACTCAATGAAGTTGACCATTTTATTTATCAAAAATGAATGATAATAAAAATATATAGCATTTTATGACTTGTAAAATACAGAAGCATAAACACATATGTTTTCATTTACTCTCACAACTACTGCTCTAGACAAGTAATATTATCCTCCTATAACATAAAATTTAGGGATGATAAATGACACAAATTAAGCCAGAGAGCTCTCAAACTATGTGATGATTATCATTCCTAAATTAGAGGATAAGCTACTTAAATTGGTATCAAAAGACATATTCAGTTACATAACTATGTCAAGTTCTACTAATTCTTTAGTTTTATCTCATATGTGTTTGTTCAGGAAGTTGCTGCAAAAGGAAGGTGAGCATATTAAAAATGAAAAATATTTATTAAATATAATACAATTATTGTACATCAGAAATGTTCACTATTTTTAGCAGCACATGTGCATCTTCAACATTTACTCCTCCAATCCTTCCTAAGGAATTGGTGACAATATAAACAAAAGTTTAAACTTAGGGATATTCATGATAATATTATTTATAATACATAAAATTAAACTAAATTGTGTTATTTTATTTACAAGTAAGCTGAGACACATGATTTGATCATAGACATAGTAGTTAGGGGCCGATTTGGGACTCAGCTGCATGTTACCTATCTCTTGATATAGAACTCTTAACAGGACATTATACTGCAGAATCTATGGTTTTCCCAGTTGCTTGTCGGATATGGGTACAGATTTAAGTATAATTGTGATTAAAATTATTAGTCTTTTAAAAGGAGAGGAAAAATAGATTATAGCTAGTAAGTTGTGCAGCTGCATGTATCAAATACTAGATAATACACTTCATATCAAATATATTGTCAAGGTAGAAAAGAAACCTACTGGAACACAATAAAGTTTATACATGACAAGCCTACAGGTAACAGCATACTCAGTGGTGAAAAGCTGAGGCTTTTCCACTAAGGTTGGGAGAAAGCTATGTATGCTCACTCTCATCACTTCTACTCAACACAGTATAGAAATCCTAGCCACAGTGAGAATAACATATATATTTGTTATAAAAGGTGATGACCTAGCTGAAAGGGTGTCTGACCTCAAAAATGCATCCAGTAATAAAAATATAAGGAGCATTATAATAAGAGTGTATAAGGCTATCTAGCAGTGAAAAATAACTGACTCACTGGAAAAGATCCTGAAGCTGGCAAAGATTGAAAGAAGGAGGAGAAGGGGACAACAGAGGATGAGATGGTTGGATAGCATCACCAACTCGATGGACCTGAGTTTGAGCAAGCTCTGGGAGTTCAAGAGGGACAGGGAAGCCTGGTGTGCTGCAGCCCGTGGGGTCGCAAAGAGTTGGACAAAACACAGAGACTGGACTGGACTGAACTGAAGCATATCTACAACACAGATGGGTTCATGGCATTTTGCCCATGTCTGCACTCTTAGACGAATCAATCTTAATGGTTGATTCAGTTCAAAATGGTCAACATTATTAGCTGATTGCATAAAATGTAGAACTGGTGTTACTAACATGTTCTATTCTGGTCATGGGTATAAAAACCAGTCTCTACTCCCTGAATGTTAGCATGTATAAACATGTTTAAATATAGAAATCTGAGACTAAAAAAATTAAGAACTGATATTTACTATAATTATTAACTCCCAAATCCAAAACATCATCTGCCTCTTCTTGACATAATATTCAGGATGACTTTTAACCATCCAACAGAAATTAATTACTAAAATGGTACTCATGAATATTAATTTTTCTTAAGTGACACAAGCCCTATGTATGATATTACAAATATCCATCTTTTGTAGGCTTGTTGAAAGAAATGATTATGTCCCTTCACAAAATTTCTAAATCTTCACTACTTAGATCAGTTCCAACCAAAGAAAAAGTGTACCATATATGTTTGTTGACATGAAAAGAAATCTCCTAGTTAGCATATATCTACAAACAATGCATTAAAAATAGGTTATATCAGAGTTTCCAGCTATCCACCAAAATCTGTTTTCTCTAGTAGTCAACACAGGTGGACTACATTCTATTGATACATTTTTCAGTCTACCTTGAATTAATAGTGGTCAGCATCCAATTAAGGGAGAGGGGAAATAATGCTTGCTAATTCAAACTGGGAATGGATATGTCCCTTAGACAATGATGAGGCTGCAAAATGGGAGGAGTCTGAATCCCTTAATCACTCTTTGGAGGAAACTCAGTTAGCAGCCCAAAATATCCATGTGACTGACAAATAGACATTTATTATCTTTGAGTAATTTTATAGAAATTCAGTCTGTGGTATTTAATACATATATGTTTAGTAGATATTTACTGAATAAATTAATTGATTTTTGTGGTTTGGTTTTTTAAAACAACCCAAAATACACTCAAAGAAATCAATCCAAGTCTGTGTCTCCACCACTAATGCCAAAGAAGCTGAAATTGAACCATTCATTGAAGACCTACAAGAACTTGTAGAACTAAAACCCAAAAAAGATGTCCTTTTCATCATAGGGGACTGGAATCCAAAAGTAGGAAGTCAACAGATACCTGGAGTAACAAGCAAATTTGGCCTTGTAGTACAAAATGAAGCAGGACAAAGGCTAATAGAATTTTGCCAAGAGAAAGCACTGGTCATGGCAAACACCCTCTTCCAACAACACAAGAGAAGACTCTATCCATGGACATCACCAGATGGTCAATACTAAAATCAGACTGATTATATTCTTTGCAGCTGAAGATGGAGAAACTATACAGTCAGCAAAAACAAGACCGGGAGCTGACTGTGGCTCAGATCATGAACCCCTTCCTTATTGCCAAATTCAGATTTAAAATGAAGAAATTAGGGAAAACTGCTAGACCATTCAGGTACAATCTAAATCAAATCCCTTACGATTTTACAGTGGAAGTTACAAACAGATTCAAAGGATTAGATCTGATAGAGTGCCTGAAGAACTATGGACAGAGGTCCATGACATTGTACAGGAGGCAGGGATCAAGATCATCTCCAAGAAAAAGAAATGCAAAAAGGTAAAATGGTTGTCTAAGAAAGCCTTACAAAGAGCTGAGAAAAGAAGAGCTGAGACACAAGATGAGATGGTTTGATGTCCTCAATGATTCAACAGAGATGGGTTTGAGCAAGCTCCAGGAGATGGTGAAGGACCTGGAAGCCTGGCGTGCTGCAGTCCATGGGGTTGCAAAGAGTTGTACAGGACTGAGTGACTGAATTGACTGAAACCTGTACTAGAAATTCCAATACCCCTATTATCCAGAACCCCTAATTACTAGCATTTTGCCCTCAGTTACTCTCTCTGCCCATAGGTTTGAGTTTGTGTAATTTTTTCCCTCTCATGGTGGTGGTATATTAAACTTAACAATACGCCAATGTGTATCTCCCCAAAACAAAAGTATTCTCCTACACTGACATGATACAATTCAGAATCAGGAAGTTAACTGTGATATGACACTAACAATCAAAGCAAAATACATGGATTTATTATATATTTATTGTTCATTCAATCATTTGTTCAGTATAAGAAATATAATCATTCTGGATATGTGTTTTACCCACCATTTCAGGACCCGTCTGTTCCTCTCCCACTTTCTTTGTGGGCACATTGCATTTAAACTCTGCTGGGCAACCCCTTCCCGTAGCCTTGCTCAGACATCTGGCACCCAAGTTAGCATGTCTCCGTGCCAAAAGAGAAGGGAATTGAGGAAAGAAAAGAAAAATGAGAAGAGCAAAAAAAGAATCTCTAATTAGAGCTACCTGAAAGGAAATGTTAGCAAATGACATTTTTGAAAGTCAGTAGCAAAAATTTCTGGGGACTGCCTAATGTGGACATTTATATTTCTCTCAAAACTCTGTCTGAATTGAAAGGAAGAGCTGAAAGGGCTGAGAAATCAGAGTTGGCTGCCTGGACTTATAATTCTCTTTAATGACCAGCATCTTTTTTCTGCCTCTCTAAATAACAGGGTTTGGCACACAAAGATGAACACTTCACTCAGCTTGAAATCTCAGTCGTTTTTCTCTTGTTTCCTTAATTGTAAAATATCTTTCTGGGCATGAGACAATTTAAAAGTAGCATGAGAACACTGAAAATTCTTTTCAATGGTCCAGTGGCGTAATTTGGATGACCAACAAGACCCTAATTACATGGGCCCAATCTTTTTTACCTTTTCATTGTCTTTATTACAAATCAGAATGCTGTTTACCTTTAAAATCTATGTGTAAGCCAGCATGATTTTTTTGGTCAAAACAAAGCTCTTCTCTGAAATCTATACAGAACAAAAGAGGCTTATAGGAGGTGTATAGTTCATACTCAGAAACATTTTGCCTCATAGATGTTTTAGTAAATGCTTCATTTCTGTGTAGGATGTATAAGATTCATGCTAAAAATATACTCCCTTCCTTGATTATTCACAATAGATGCAAAAAAATTAATCACAAATGAAAAAAGACAGAGCTGACAGGGCAGTGTCTTATTCAAGATGCAACAATAATTTCTATTTTATATAATAATTTCACATGTATCCATTATATTGAATAATCCTGTAAAAATCTTCTAATATACTACCTTTAGAATTTTATCAAGCACTTTGATGCAGTAACAAAAAATTAAAAGTTGTCTTCAGTATCTGTAATATTATTACCAAACTGGGCTTAAAAGAACCAATGCATGTAAGGATAAATAAGAAAACAAATTACGACTTAATGATTTCAACAGGAAGAGAACATTGTTACCCAGGGCACTGTCTCCTCAATTATGAACGTGTTTCTTCCAAAAATGTGTTTCCAAATTATTTTCTGGAACAAAGACCTTATTTCCAACACAGGAATCACATGAAGGGTGTTTTTTGGTTCCCAAGGCAAATCCAAAACAGTGTCTCTTATTCACGATGTCATGAGACATTGTGTTTGCAAATTATTTTCTGGAACAAAGACCTTATTTCCAACACAGGAATGACATGAAAGGTGTTTTTTAGTTCCCAAGACAAATCCTAAACAGAGTCTGTTTTTCATGATGTCATGAGACTACACAGCACAGTATTACTGGTACTACTATGGAACCAAGAAAGCCAAAAGTTTATTCTCAAGACCCACGTTTCTCTGTTAGCTCCAGTTGTCCTAGTTCTCAGTAGTAAGTTTTTCCAGTTTTCAAAAGTAAGAGAAATCCCAATGTTCTAGGCAGTAGGGGGCATCTAGGCAGTAGAGGGTAAAAGAAGAGATGCTGCAGAAAGGGACTGAGTCTGCATGAGCAACCATGATCAGTACCTGTGATCCAGTTCTTTGGTAGATAGTGAATGCTGCCTAAATTTCTGTGCCCTAGGTCTTCAACAGCAACTAGCAGAGAGAGGCAGGCCCACAGCTTTGACAACAGGTGATGATCAAAGAAGAGTGAGAAGAAGCACAGGCAATGAATAAGGTCACTGAAAAGCTGGAAGGATAATTCCAGCAGTAGCCTCTGTGGGTAACTGAATCCCTACCTCAGGAAAACCACCCCATTCATGAACATATGAACACATACACACACATACACACACACACACACACACACACACACACACACACAAATACACAATCAGCAGGTATCAATTTAATATCCTAAATGGAACCCTGCAAGCTAGTTCAAAATACTGTTCAATATTTTTAACTGCCCTAATTCAGCATTTTCTGCCACGCACTCTGCTATTAGTGAGAATGACTTGTATTCTACATATTTAAGTGATGTGCTGGTATATAACCCCAATTAAAGACTTTGTGCTAAGCAATATTTGTGGTCTTGTCTCACCTTTCTCAGGGGACATACTGACATAATTGAGACAGCTCAGTAAGTCATATGGAAAAATCTCTTAGAAAATAAAGGTCAAAGATTAAGCAGGATAGTCATTGAATTAATTTGTCTTCCTAAGAGGAGTTACTCCACACATCAACACTAAAGTCATTGATAGATAGGTTTCTCATCCTGGGTGAGAAGAACAAGCTGCTGATCTCCTCTGGTGGCCATTTTCTTGTCTAAGAAGAATATACTCATAAATTCTGCACAGCTGTGATTTAGTAGTGTGACAAAAATGAAGAATGTGTTTCCCTTTCCACAAAGAAACCAAAGTGCAAATCTTATCCCTTGATCACCCTCCCCCATCACCACCACTCAGCCTGGTGAAGGGTTTTTTTTAACCCAACCATTTGCAAAGGTAATGATATACTGCCGCCTCAAAGTCATGCTGACTAAAATTTTCAAGCTTTGTGCAAATATACCTACTACTAAACTGCTGGCTTTTATGTTATATGGCAATGATTTCTACAGATAAAACTGTCTTGCAGACAAGTAATTTTGACCTGCATGCTAAGTGGCTCTTCGATCGTAACCAACTCTTTGCAATGCCGTGGACTGTCGTCTGCCAGGCTCCTCTGTCCATGGAATTCTCCAGGCAAGAATACCAGAGTGCGTTGCCATGCCCTCTTCCAGGGGATCTTCCCGACTGACCCAGGGATCAAGTCTGTGTCTCTTACATCTCCTGCATTGGCAGGTGCGTTCTTTACCACTAGCGCCACCTGGGAAGCCCAAATTTTGACCTATTTTCAGATATAAATACTGATCCCTCCAAACTGTTTTAGAGAATTAAAAAGAGCTCAAAATAGAAAAGGGGTTTCCAACTTAGAGGAATCAAATCTTTCAACTTGTACTAATAATATCATAAAAATTTCTCATCTTTGGATGGTTTGCATTGTATTGTTGACACATTTTGAAGAGAAATAAAGAAATAGAATCCAACCATCATGTTTACTTCTAGAATGCTTTTTTTTTTTAATGTTTCTTAAGTGAGTGCTTCTGATACCATCCATTTAGAGTATTTTAAATAATATAACAGAAAATTTCCACTGTGGAGAGTTAAACAATTTTATAGCTAGAAAGAATCTTAGAGACCCTGCAACACACACCCTCACACTTATAAATGAAACAGGGTGTGTGAGTCTGAGAGACCTGCCTAAGCCATAAGTTAGTGGTAGAACTGGCTTATTAGGCCTATCTTGCTCAATTTCTCCTTAGTGAAACACGGAGATGCAGGTCATACCAAATTCCTTCACAACAGCCCAATATCTGGCCAGAGAATCATTCTGTGGACACCATTCAATATTAACACCATCATTATTTATTTATTCCCACTGCTAACTTCCTGGTAATGTTTGTCACCAGTATATAAAGCAGACTCTTTACCGTCTGAGCCACCAGGGAAGCCCCCAGTATATAAAGTATGTCAACCTATTCTCTTGATATTTCCATCATCTCTTTATTCTTAAACAGACTAATCAGAGTCTAATCTATCCTCTAGCTTGCATTTTTCCTCTTAAAAGCCTAGATGGAGCTTGCATTGCCTTGTAAATTAGATTTAACCCAATAAAACATACAGTTTTCCCTAATTTGATAGCTGTAATCTATCCTTATATCCTCTATTACAACCTCTATCTCAGCAAGGATATCTTTTTTATACGTCTTTATGCATATATCATTTGTCTTAGTGCCTAAAGTTTGATAATGATGATAATATTAAAGCATCTATTACTTATGTCAGATACTGTTCTCAGTGCTTTAAATCCATTTACTTCTTTAGCATTTACAATAATTCCACAGGTATAATTTGTCACATTCACATTTTATTGTTCCATGATATAAGTATTTTGATATAATTTTATTTTATTGTGGCTGCAATGAATTATCACACATCCAGAGACTTAAAACCACACACTTATTAGCTTACCATCTTGTATAAGCCTGACAGGGGTCTCACTGAGTTAAAATGTAAGTGTTGGTAGGGTTGTGTTGATTTCTTAGGGAGAATCTTGTTCTTTGTCTTTTCTACCTGCTTAATTAGCTCTTAATTCATTCTTAGCTCTTATCATGATCTAGTATCCTGTATATCATACTTTTGTGTGTGTTTGCCTAACACTGTGAAAATGTAATTCCCCTGATGGCAAGACTTCTCATTTTTTATTTTTTGTAGTTATGTGCTAGAGTCTTAGAGCAACGCCTGATACACAATGGACACTCAGCCCAGTTATGAATGAATGAGCCAAAATTTTGCTCAGCCACTTAATAACATGCTATCTGGGAAAGGATAGATTTTTAAAGCCTAATTTCCTCATATGTAAACTGGTGGTAGTAATACCAAGAGATTGTTTTTCAGGAGACATTGAGGTTATATATGTGAACACCTGGATCACAGGACCTGGCATATAGTATGAACAAGTAGTATTATTATTAGTTAAAATAGAACTCTGTTCTATTTTCTTCACAGAACCTATCCAAATTACCCTATTTCTTTACTTACATATTAATTGTCCCATGAAATTAGAATCTTATACACTTTGCTTCTGTATCACTAGTACCCAGCCTAGGAACCAGAACAAAGCAGGAGCTGAAGAATGTTTGCTGAATTAATGCTACTTGTACAAGTAAGAACTTTAGGAGCCTTTTATTCTACCACATGGAACAACAGACTGGTTCCAAATAGGAAAAGGAGTACATCAAGGCTGTATATTGTCATCCTGCTTATTTAGCTTGCTGGATAAAGCACAAGCTGGAATCAAGATTGCTGGGAGAAATATCAATAACCTCAGATATGCCGATGACACCACTCTTATGGCAGAAAGTGAAGAAGAACTAAAGAGCCTCTTGGTGAAAGTCAAAGTGGAGAGTGAAAAAGTTGGCTTAAAGCTCAGCATTCAGAAAATGAAGATCATGGCATCTGGTCCCGTCACTTCATGGCAAATAGATGGTGAAACAGTGGAAACAGTGGCAAATTTTATTTTTCTGAGCTCCAAAATCACTGAAGATTGTGATTGCAGCCATGAAATTAAAAGACACTTACTCCTTGGAAGGAAATTTACAACCGACCTAGATACCATATTAAAATGCAGAGACATTACTTTGCCAACAAAAGTCTGTCTAGTCAAGGTTATGGTTTTTCCAGTAGTCATGTATGGATGTGGAGTTGGAGTATAAAGTAATTAGCCTCCAATTAAAATAAATAAATTATTTTTTTAAAAAAAGCTGAGCACCAAAGAATTGATGCTTTTGAACAGTGGTATTGGAGAAGACTCTTGAGAGTCCTTTGGACTGCAAGGAGATCCAACCAGTCCATCCTAAAGGAGATCAGTCCTGAGTGTTCATCATTAAGGACTGATGTTGAAGCTGAAACTCCAATACTTTGGCCACCTCATGCGAAGAGCTGACTCACTTGAAAAGGCCCTGATGCTGGGAAAGGTTGAAGCGGGAAGAGAAGGGAATGGCAGAGGATGAGATGGTTGGATAGCATCACCAACTCAATGGACATGAGTTTGGGTGAACTCCGCGAGATGGTGATGGACAGGGGGCCTGGCATGCTGCAGTCCATGGGGTTGCAAAGAGTCAGACACAACTGAGTGACTGAACTGAACAGAATCTAGCACTTAAAGCTGTGCCCACTATTATGATGACTTTGTTTTGTGTTCTTATGGATTCAGTTTTAAAACTCAAAATGAGATGCAGAGTAGTGAGGAGGAAGAAGCTTTGAATTCTCTTTATTGTAAAAGTTCTTAACATTTTACATGTTATTTAACTCTGTTAGAACCTGATGAAACCCAAGAACACTTCCCTCAAATTTCACATCCCTACCAAGTACAGTATTTTAGGTCCTAAAGACATTTGATCAAACATGTTCACAAGCCTCATATAAAGAACCTTAAAATCTACCTAGAGGTTATGGTATATGATTAATATGACACAGTATGTTAATGTAGCAGGAATAGGCTATGGTGACAGAAAGCAGACACCAAGTTATTATTATAGGCCAGGTGAGGGTACTGTTTTGAAGATCTGAATTAACACTGTTGTGGTGGAGCTGGAGAAAACACTTATGCAAAGCCAAGTACACTGTCTGAGTATTTTGGAGAGTGACAGAGAAGAAGTCATCCCTGACTCTAATATTGCTGTTCTCAGTAGACCTGTACTTTGTATGTTTTTTACTTAAAAATGAAAATAGCTATATTGGCTACATGAAGAACTTGTGAAGAACGAAATAAAAGTTGAGAAGCACTTTAATGAACTTTTCCTCTATTTACTTCCCATATAATAAACTCAAAGCTGTTTTAGTTCTCATCACATTACAATCCAGACCTCGTCTACCACATGATTATTCTTTGGGGATTTTCTGGCCTATAAAGAAAGGACTTCACAACCATTAAAAAGTCCCTAATACACGCTCCCACGGAACTGCTTCAATTGTCACCACAATACAGTGGTATAACTAGAAATAGCACCAAGTCATGCAATGAACATAACATTCCTACTTCTATTGTCAGGGTGTCAGGAAGGACCCTGAGCTACTTGATCATCAGATATAAAAAGCAGCTGTTTCATGTCACATGAAGTAACCACTACTGCTTACAAGTCAGGATAAGTAAATCTTGCTCAATCTCAATGGGGGACTGACATTTAAAATTGGCTCTAATATATACTGGCCAGAATAGACTGTAAAAAAAATCTTTTTTAATTTCTCTTCATTAATATTCCAAGAGGAACTAACTCCCTACCACAGACAAAAAAAAAAAAAAGTCCAATTTGGAAGACTTCAATGAAACTAATTTATACTACAATAGAAAAAGCTAGCTTGATACCTGCATCTATTAAACGTGGTGAATTCAAAAACTCCTGAGTCTTATTTGTCAAAATATCACTCACAAAGATACTGAAACTCTTATTTTTTTCTCTTATGGAAAACTATTAGGATGATTAGAGAAAGAAGCTGAAGAAGGAAATAGCAACCCACTCCAGTATTCTTGCTTGAAAATCCCATGGACAGAGAAGCCTGGAAGGCTACAGTCCATGGGTCGCAAAGAGTCGGACACAACTTAGCGACTAAGCAAACACAACAACATAGAAAGAAAACTTTTAGAAAGTAGTATCTCCAGGTTCCCTAAAATTTATGTCAAATTCAGTATTATTTACTTAACAAAATAAAAAGATCATGACAATTTTTATTAAAAAATATACAAAGCAAAAGAGAAATAACTTACTAAATGACAATTGATTTATTTCATTTGGGGCAGCTCTCTGTTTAAGGACGTGATAGAAAGCTGTGAATTCTTTAAAAATGAGAAAGGTACAACAACTCTTGCCCTCAGGAAGTTCCTTGCCAAATTTGGGAATAAATTATTTAACAAAGTCACTATTCATCAAAAGCCATAATATTTATGAAAAGATATGCACATCACACCCAGGAAGCACCAAGCAACCAAAAGTGAAAATGTGAGGCAACAGAAGCAAGAGATGATGTGGAAAGAAAGCCTGAACTGGGAGCAGAGGGGCGTACAGAGGCAGGTCGATGCCTGAGTGTGTACTAAACGTCAAGGGGATCGCCAGTGGGGTTAAGCAGGCGACAACCTTGACAATCGTGAGGCACAGATTTGGAGGCAGGAAAAGCAAAAAAGAGATAATCTGGAGATACTGCAATTGCCCACCTAAGCGATTTTGAAGTTTTGAAGTGAATTCTAGAATATGGTATCCAGAAAGTAAAATCACAGAACGCTACAGCTGACTACGATGAGGCGAGTGGGTGAGGGAGAGGAGGAGTGGAGGATGACTGAAGCAACCGACTCTGTCTGGGAGGAAGAGAGGGGGCAACTGGGGGAGGAGGGTCAGGTTCTCGTAGGGCCAGTGACAGAAAATGACCCCCGCATCACCAACACAACTCCATTCCACGTGCTCTGAAAGCTCAGTACCTCATCCAGCAAAGAGACCTGCTCTACTTTACCTCTCCAGACTCCCTCAATAGATCGCTAAGGTTTTATTTCCCTGGACAAGTCATCTAACCCCTTCATAGATCCAATATTTTATACTGGGAAAATACTGTAACTCTTCCAAGATGTATGTTATTAGTAGAACATTTTTAAGTTCGTGAATTTAGAACAAGGTACATCTTCCCCTCCCTTGCTAAATGTCTCATCTTTCAGTCATCTTCAAGTTAACTACTGCTATGCTGATCACAAGGCACCTAATTTGGGGGGAGGAGGGTGGTCTCAAATTGTTCTTATTATAAACCAAAGTCTGTAACTTCAGAATTCAACTCTATCGAGGTGTATTTTGGAGATAAACCAGTCAATCCTAAAGGAAATCAACCTTGAATATTCCTTGGGAGGACTGATGCTGAAGCTAAAGCATTAATACCTTGGCCACCTGATGCAAAGAGCTGACTCGCTGGAAAAGACCCTGAGGCTGGGAAAGATTGAAGGCAGGAGGAGAAGGGGACGACAGAGGATGAGATGGCTGGATGGCGTAATAGACTCAATGGACATGGGTTTGAGCAAACTCGGGGAAATAGTGAAGGACAGGGAAGCCTGGCATGCTGAAGTCCATGGGGTTGCAAAGAGTCGGACATGACTGAACAACATAATTTGCCTAAAATAATACACACATATTTAAATGTACATTTCTAGAGTTTCAGTGTATTAATGATCCCATATAACCACCACCACAATCAAGAAATCATATATTTCTATTACCTCCCCAAATTTTGCCTCTGTCTTTTTCTAGCTAATTCCCTCTCCCTAACGGTCCCGTGTGGTAGCCATGAAGGCCAGTCTCTATTCAAAAGTTTATTCAGGGAGAGCTGTGTTATCAGCCTCCCACTGCAGCAGCCACGAGATCCACTGCAGTGTGAGAACTAAGGTCAGGCTCCAGCCAATGACTGAGAACAGCAATGAAACTAGGATCTGGACATTGCTGCCCTGTGTATGACTCCTCAACCAGCGATCTTTGTACCAGAGCTCTCTGCTGGAAGCTCAGACATCCCCTGAGCCGCACTGCAGCCTGAGGCTCTTCCTGCCCAATTCTCCCTTCGACCTCTTCTTAAATGGACCACAAATCTGTATGATGGTCTGAAAGTTTTCTGAGCCTCCTTTTGCTCCCATTCTCCCTTCACAGGTATTGCCCTCAATAAATCTCTTGTAATTCTTACTCCATCGTGATATCTGCTTCCTGGATGACTTCCTGATGCTTCCTGAATTGATACTCTGCTTCCAACAACAGCTGATCTGCTTTTTGTCAGTGGAGATAAGGTTTGTGTTTTCTATGATTATAGTACGTACTCATTTGCACATGGCTTCTTTCACTGAGCATGACAATTTGGGGAGATACCAATTTTGCTGAAGTTGTCAGGAGTTGACTGCATTTTTATTGCTAAGTAGTGTTCTATCAAAACTGTTGACTGGCAATTGAGTTGTTACCAGTTGGAGCTAGTAATAGTGAAGCTGCCATGAATGGTTCTGTATAATTCTCTGAAAGGACATATCTTTTCACTGATCTTAGTTAAATATGCAGCAGTGAAACTACTGGTCATGAATTAAGTCTGTTCTCAATTTTATAGGAAGCTGCTTTTCTAAAGTTACTATAGCATTTTACAACCTCATCAAAAGTATATAAAAATTCTAGTTGTTCCACATCTTATACCACCTTGCTATTAATAATAATGTTTTTTCATTCCAGGTAATACAATGGCTATGTACTGGTATCTCACTGTGGCTCTATCTTACATCTCCCTATTGACCAATGAAGCTGAGTGTTATATATCTTATTTTGCCCATTAATTTTTTTTTTATTGAGTTGGAGAGTCATTTAAATATTCTGCATACAAGTATTTTACGAAGACACACTTGGTAATTTTCTACTGTTTATCTGAAAGCTTTATCTGAAATATTAACTTTAGCTTTATTGATAGAAAAGAAGTTTAAGATTTTTAAAGGACCAAGATAACAAGAGTAGCACCGAGCATGTTCTGATGTAATACCATAGCATTTGTACTGTGTACCCTGAATATCCTACATGCTCAATCTCACTGAGTCCTCATAGCAGCACTCTGGAATTCGTCATTATCATCCCTTTCCAGACGAAGAACCAGCAGCACAGCAGTCTGTAACACTGCGCCAGCAGGCGGCACAGGCTTATGGCTCCAGACCCAAGCTCTGCGCTGAATCACTCCTTACGGAAGGCGACCTATTTTTATCGAGCCATTTAGAGATTCCACAATGTTTCATGTTAACATTTAGGCTAAAAACAGTCAAAACTGGGACACAAACTCAAACACCCCAGGGATTTGAACAATTAGAAGAATCATGAGCACTTGATATACGAAATCAAACTGGGCAACATGCAACATACGACCCAAAATGTTCCCAGAAATCTCAGTGCCGTGAAAAAGTAATCACAGGAAACAAGGATACATTTGAATACTACATATTCATTTTAAGGAAAATTTTCACAAGACAGAAAATTTAAAGGAATATGAAGGTGGACAAGAATGCTTAGAATTCTGTGAGTTAACAAATTTCTTGTTAAGTATTCAGGTAACTTGGGTCCTTCCCTGTAGCTTTACAAGTTAAAGATGAAAACCTGTCATTAACCTGTACTTAAACACCTACACATAAGGGAAAACCTTAAAGATAGTGTAGCATCAAGAAATATTAATATTTTATCTAGTCATATTGCTTGAACACACATTAAATACTTATTAATGAGCATGAGTACAGCCAAAACAAATTTTTGGCAGTACTGTCTGAAACAAATTTTTTTGTTAGTCACATATGTAATTTAAAGTCTAATTACCACATTAAAATCTAAAAAGAAACAAATAAATTTTATATTTTATTTAAGATATCATTCAAAATATTACAGCTTTAACATGTAATCTACATAAACACTCTTGAGAAATTGTATGAATTTTTTCCATACTAAGTCTTTGACGTCAAGTGGGCATTTTTCACTTGTATCTCAATTTAGGCTGGCTACATTTCAAGCACTTAATAGCAGAGTGAGTTTAGGGTCTACCATAATGGATGATGCAGGGGCAGAAACCAACCTATCTATCATTCCTAAAAATTGTATCAGCTACTAAGTAAACCAACAGGAAGAAAATCACAGTGCGCCACCAAAGTCGTTTCAATGATTTGTGAAAAAAGATTTTGTACTGAGAAGACAATTGACAGCATGCAGCCATATCTGAGAAGTTCAGCAGTGTTTTTAAGAGCTGGTTGTGTAAGAGCAGGTTTGTAGAGCAAGCTTTGTAAGAATTTATGGCAGGGATTTTGAGATATTGGGTAAAAGTATGTGTCTTAAGTATGTGAGATTTAGGAAGAGGATTTAGGTATAAAATATATACACATACCTAGAGGTAGAAAAAGTCTGATATATTCCAGTGACAATAGATGAGCCAGCATTACAGACTTCATAAACTGGAAATTGATTTTGAAGGGTGTTCAAAGGTGAGCCAGGTCTTAAGCATACGAATAAGCAAAAGAAGAAAGATATAACATTGGAATAAAAAAATGTAAACACTAAAATAATGGTCTAAGACATAAACATGCTTTTCTAATAAAAGAGGAGCCAGTTAAATGTCTGAATGTTTGACTGGGATATGACGTGTTAAATGTACATATGGCAGCTAAAATGTTATTAGGAGGAAAAGGAAAGCCACAGGTTGATGAGCGGAGAGCCTTGTGTGTTGATGAAGACCTAAACTGATGAGAGTCTTATCCAAACTAAAATGGAAATGATGGGAGAAATAATGGAAAAGATAAGGATCCTAGAATCATTTTGACTAAACGTGGAAAGAATACACCAAAGGTTTACACTGTGGATCAAAGGGGAAACACTGGTGTCAATGGTGATAAATGAATGGAGAGAGTCATTCCTTGTTTGTGGGAAAGACTAAGTGTAACTATAGATTTAATGAGATCAAAGTGATTGTGATATCTAACTAAATATTTGCAGTGTACAAAGACATATGAGAGTGTTGATTAGGGAAGAGATTCTGCTAGAAACACGCAAAGCAATAGTCATGAGACTATCTGACACTGCTGAGGGAAAACGAACAAAAGTTAGGGAGGGTAAATCAGAAATCTATAAGGCAGATTAAAAGAAAGGCCTACATTGTGAAAATGTGAGAAAGTTTTTGTAGAGAATGCTCTAGAGAATAAAGAAGAATAAAAGACTCAAATATCAGCTAGATAGAAAGGCCGTACGTATTGATTTGTGCAAACATACAGCTGCATAAATGTCAAGTGTACTATCTTATGTGGCAATACTTCTATGTACGCGATAACCTTTAACAGTACAGAAATGAAAGAAAGAGGACTGCCTGTGTAGTCACAAAATCCTTTTTCTATTATATCCTTGTCCCTGTCTTGTATAACATGACTGCATGTAATCTTAGTATTGTGTGTTCTATTTATTAATAAATCCTTATATAAACCTCACAAGGATTTCTCTAAAGATAAACATGGCCTGCCAAACCACACTTGAGGTTGAATTTTAATAAATTCCATAAAATGTTACCAAACATATTTTTGAGACTTTTATATCTTCACTGTTATTTCTTCCCATGCCTTCTATTTTTAATGGTTTCTTTTGTGGATATACTGGTTTCTTCCTTTTACCTTTCAGAGACTCTCTCTACCCTACTCTTGTTTTGTGATAATAATGTGATACATTATTATAACTAAAGTCCAGAGTTTACCTTAGGGTTTTACTCTTTGTGTTGTACAGTTCTGTGAGTTCTAAAAAATATGTAATGCCATGTATCCATCACTACAGTATCATTAAGAATAGTTCTACTGGCCTGAACTTTCTCTCTTCTCTATCTATTCACTCATTCCTCTGTCCTTCCACCAACCTCCAACAACCACCGATCTTTTTACTGTTTCCTTAACTTTGTCTTTTCCAGAATGCCATATAGTTTGAACTACATAGGATGTCGGCTTTTCAGAATGGCCAATTTCACTCTAAAATATGCATTTAAAGGTCAGCCATGTGTATTGTGGCCTGCTAGCTCATTTCTTTTTCTCACCACATAATCTTTCATTGTCTGAATGTACCAGAGTTTATTTATCCACTTACCTACTGAATGATGTTTTATTTTTTCCCACGTTTTGGCCCTTATCTATAAAACTTCTAGACATATCTATGCTGAGGATTCCCTGGAGAATATATGTTCAACTCCACTGGTAATTGTTGAGGATAAGATCGCTGGAACATATGAGAAGCATATACTTAACTTTGAAAGAAACAGCCAAACTGTCTTCCAAAGTGGCTGCATCACATTGGATTCACACCAGTAACAATTGGTGGTTGTTATTGCTTCACATATTTGCCAGCATTAGGTGCTGTGAATGCTTTGGATTTCAGTCATTCTAATAGGTGTGTAGTGGGCTTTACAGTTTGATATCTATTTTGTGTGTTGGTAAATGTCTAAGGCAATATCAGAGGATCAGAGGTTCTGCTTTTCTATTACTGTTGTTGTGATTCAGTCACTCAGTCATGTCTGACTCTGTGACCCCTTGGACTGCAGCATGCCAGGCTTCCCTGTCCTTCATCATTTCCTGGATCTAGCTCAAATGCAGGTCCATTGAATCAGTTATGCCATCCAATCATCTTGTCTTCTGTCACCCCTTCTCCTCCTGCCTTCAACCTTTCCCACCATTAGGGTCTTTCCAATGAGTTGGCTCTTGCATCAGGTAGCCAAACTACTGGGGCTTCAGCTTCAGCATCAGTCCTTCCAATGAATATTTAGCGTTGATTTCCTTTGGGACTGACTGGTTTGCAGTCCAAAGGACTCTCAAGAGTCTTCTCCAATACCACACTTCAAAAGCATCAATTATTTGGCACTCAGTCTTCTTTATAGTCCAACTCTCACATCCATACATGACTGCTGGAAGAACCATAGCTTTGATTATACAGAACTTTGTTGGCAAAGTGATGTCTATGCCTTTTAATATGCTGCCTATTTATGTCATAGGTTTTCTTCCAAGGAGCAAGCATCTTTTAATTTTATGGCTGCAGTCATTGTCTGCAGTGATTTTGGAGCCAAAGAAAATAAAGTCTGTCACTGTTTTCATTGTTTCCCCATCTATTTACCATGAAGTGATGGGACCAGATCCCATGATCTTCATTTTCTGAATGCAGAGTTTTAGGCCAGCTTTTTCACTCTCTTCTTTCACCTTCATCAAGAGACTCTTTAGTTCCTCTTTGCTTTCTGCCATTAGAGTGGTATAATCTGCATATATGAAGTTGTTGAAGGTTCTCCTGGCAATCTTGATTCCAGCTTGTGCATCATCCAGCCTGGCATTTTGCATGAAGTACACTGCATATAAGTTAAATAAGCAGGATGACAATATACAGCCTTGACGTACTCCTTTCCAAATTTTGAGCCAGTTCATTGTTCCATGGCTGGTACTAATTATTGCTTCCTGACTTGCATACAGTTCTCTTAGGAGGCAGGTAAGATGGTCTGATATTTCCATTTCTAAGAATTTTCCACAGTTTGTTGTGACCCACACAAGGCAAAGACTTTAACTTAGTCAGTGAAGCAATAGATGTTTTTCTGGAATTCTCTTGCTTCTTCTATGATCCAACAGATGTTGGCAATTTGATCGCTAGCCCGTCTGCCTTTTCAGAATCCAGTTTGTATATTTGCAAGCTCTCGGTTCACAAATTGCTAAAGCCTAGCTTGGAGGATTTTGAGCATTACCTTGCTAGCATGTGAAATGAGGGCAATTGTATGATACTTCTAATGATCTTTGGCATTGCCATTTTTGAAACTGGAATTAAAATTGACCTTTTCCAGTCCTGTGGTCACTGCTGAGTTTTCCAAATTTGCTGGTGTACTGAATGCAGCACTTTAACAGCATCATCTTTTAGGATTTGAAATAGCTCACCTGGAATCCCATCACCTCCACTAGCTTTGTTCATAGTGATGCTTCCTAAGGCCCACTTGACTTCTCATTCCAGGATGTTTGGCTCTAGGTGAGGGATCACACCATCGTGGTTATCTGAGTCATGAAGATCCTTTTTGTATAGTTTCTCTGTGTATTATTGCCACTTCTTAGTATCTTCTGCTTCTGTAAGGTCCTTGCCATTTCTGTCCTTTATTGTGCCCATCTTTGCATGAAATGTTCCCTTGGTAACTCTAATTTTCTTAAACAGATCTCTAATCTTTCCCATTCTATTGTTTTCTTCTATTCCTTTGCATTGTTCACGTAGGAAGTGTTTCTTATCTCTCCTTACTATTCTTTGGTACTCTGCATTCAGATGGGTATATCTTTCTTTTACTCCTTTGCCTTTCACTTCTCTTCTTCTCTCAAGCTATTTGCAAGGCCTCCTCAGACAACCATTTAACCTTTTTCCATTTTTTTTCCCTTGGGGATGGTTTTGTTCACTGCCTCCTGTACAAAGTCCCTAGTTCTTCAGGCCCTCTATCAAATCTAATCCCTTGAATCTACTTGTCACTTCCACTGTATAATCATAAGATATTTGATTTCTATTATAGTGATGAAGAAATATATTGAAATTATAAAAAGGCTGGTTGCTAAACAAAAGAATTTTCTAACAGCCAAACTTTTTAAGGAATGAAGAAGGCTGACTTAATCACACACATAGGATATAAACCTTTCCTGATATCAGTGTTCCATTTGGTGAAGTTTTGAGCACTAATGGCTGTCTATACATATTAATTGCTAGCAAGTATGAGTAGCAAGACACTTTTTCTGATACATACAAATTCACAAATGAGAATCATGTGACTCGAGATGTGAGGCTCTCCTGGGACATACAGTGATCCCTATAATGTGGGGCAAGCACTTAGCCTGGCATCACTGAGCTTCAGTTTGTTCCATCTGAGCTACTAAACAATGATGCAAAGCTGGTTCACTTGATTTCTAAAAGTTTCAAACCTGAGTTTGTGAAATGGAAAATACCTTCTTTTTCTCTAGCCATCTTATTGTGAAGCTGTTGTAATGAAAACAAGCACTTAATAATAACTATCTGTGTGTCTGACAGACACCACGCGAACAATCTGAGAAAGATAAAGCACTGCCTGTAAGGTCGTGCCGGTGATGGTCTCTACCCCAAAGAGTTCACTGTGTGGCAGGAAAGCTCACAACTAAACACAGAACAAAATGGTGAGCGCTGCAGACGCATGTCCTCTGGAGCACTAAAGCGGGATGGGAGAGAAGGCTGCAACTACGGAACTCTCTCGTGCCAGGCTCTGGGCCCACTCTTGTCTCAGGTGGTCACCGCACCACTGAAATATGAATTTTAGTATTCTTACTTTATACAGATCATGTGACTGAATAATGAAGCAATTAGTTCATGGATACACAGCTAATGAATTTAGTTTAATTCCACTTTTCATGAAGAACTGGAGAAGGCTACATCAATATACGCTTAACTACAGTGGCCATTTCTAGAACTCAAACAATATAGTAGATTATTCTTGTTAACAGCAGGAAAATGTGGGAACACTTTACATGGAATCCTTAAGGGCAAGATTCCTATTTATGAATTAGTTTTATTTGGTTTCTTTAATAAATGATACTGGGAAAACTGGACAGCTATGTGTAGAAAAAATGAAATGAAAAAATTCTTTAACACTATACACAAAAACAAACTCAAAACGGTTGTAAAGGCTGTGTGCTAAGTCACTTCAGTCGTGTTCAACTCTTTGTGACCCTGTGGACTACAGCCTGCCAGCCTCCTCTGCCCATGAGATTTTCCAGGTAAGACTCCTGGAGTGGGTTGCCATGCCCTCCTCCACGAGATTTTCCCAACTCAGGGATCGAACCCATGTCTCTTATGTCTCCTGCATTGGCAGGCGGATTCTTTACCACTAGTGCCACCTGGGAAGCCCCAGAATGGAGTAAAGACCTAAATGTAAGACTGGACACTATAAAACTCTTAGAGAAAAACACAGGCAGAACACTCTTTGACATCAGTCATAGCAATATCTTTCTTGATCCATCTCCCAGAGTAATGGAAATAAAAACAAACAAATGGAACCTAATCAAACACAAAAGATTTTGCATAGCTGAGGAAACCATAAAACTAAAAAACTGGCAGAATGGGATAAAAATATTTGCAAATAATGAGAACAACAAGAGATTAGTCTCCAAAATTTACAAACAGCTCATGCAGTGCAATATCAAAAAGACCCTAATCAAAAATGGACAGAAAACCTAAGTAGATGTTTCTCCAAAGAAGACACACAGATGGCTAGTAAGCACATGAAAAGATATTCAACTTCACTAATCATTACAGAAATACAAATCAAAACTACAGTGAGATATCACTTCACACCAGTCAGAATGGAGGTCACCAAAAAGTCTATAAACAATAAATGTTGGAAAGGGTGTAGAGAAAAGGAAACTCTCCTACACTACTGGTGGGAATATAAACTGGTACAAACATTATGGACAACAGTATGGAAGTTCCTTAAGAAACTAAAAACAGAAGTACTATATGATCCAGCAATCCTAATCCTGGGCATATATCCAGAGAAAAACATGGTTTAAAATGATATATGCACCCCAGTGTTCACTACAGAAATGCTTACAATAACTAAGATACGGGATCAGTCTAAATGTGCATTCACAGATGATGAATGGATAAAGAAGATATGGTACATATATACAATGGAATATTACTTAGCCATTAAAATAATAAAATAATGCCATTTTCAGCAATATGGGTGGATCTGGAGATTATCATACTAAGTGAAATAAGTAAGACCAAGAAAGACAAATATCATATTATATTGTTTCTGTGATGTTGCTTATATAGAGTCTTAAAAATGACAAAAATGAACTTACTTACAAAACAGAAACAGACTCTCAGACTTGGAGAATGAATTTACAGTTATCAAGGGGTGGGGAAGTATGAGGGGAGAGAAAGATCAGGAGTTTGAGATAGATGTACACAGTACTATATTAAAACAAATAACCAACAAGGACATACTGTATAGCACAGGGAACTCTTCAATACTCTGTAATAACTTAAGTAGGAAAAGAATTTGAAATAGATATATGTATATGTATATGCATAAATGAAGCACTTTGCTGTGTACTTGAAACTAACACAACACTGTTAATCAACTTCAACATAACTCAAAATTTTTTTAAAATAATTAGTTTTAGATATTGGCTCTGGGCTCACATTGCTGTTTTATTTTTCCTATCAACCAAGAAAGAAAAGAAAAAGAAACGGGAAAAAAAATCCACACAAAACAGCTACACTTCATTTGTGACCTTCAGTGCAAGACTGAATGGAAAATCAAGATAAATTTGTGGCAGATTTAGTATCCTCTCTATCTCATTTTCATGGTTGCCCAGAAGTTAAGAGGCTTGGAATGATTCCAGCTTGATAAGAAGAAAAAAAGACATTGAACTAAGAGCCTAGAGTCTAAAATAGATCTGGGAAAACTATTCCTTTAGCTTTACTGAAATTTGTTGGAATAGCTGTTATACAGAGTTGGACTGGATATTCATTATTTTTCTAGATCAAAGAACATTTTTACTCATTCTTGTATCCTAAAAGTTATCAGCACATATGTCACTGGACAATAATTCATTAAATATTAATTGAATATCAGATGTGAAAAGAGGTAGGAATGTAAATAGGACCTCATATAATTTGTGTGAGCTATTTATGTTCTCTATTTGTCTATGAGGTTGCCTGTTAAACAGTTTCGCTGTTAGAGTCATTACTGGTTGCTATGTACAGAATTCCCTTCAACCTTCACTGAAAATACAATGTTTAAAAAGAATGAAAGTGAAGAATGCAAACTGTGTCTAATACAGATTTGAAATGAGCAGATAAAAGATGACAGTTTTAATATCCAGACAATAATTGGTTCTGAAAAGAACTGACTCTATCAAATAGTGTGAAATGTGCCTGAATGAAACCCAACAATGGTATTCTCAGAAAAAATGCACCTTAGAAAAGTTAGTATCAGCCAAGTACATTATAACACATCACACCAGCTTTTCTCCCAGTGAGATTTAGAAAAACAATGTATCTCCAACAGGAAAAACTCCAATGTTATATTAACTGAGAACTACACTTGAAATATTTTAAAACAGATTCCTAAAGTAACAAATTCAACTGTAAAAAAAAAACTAATAAATCGTCTATCAATAATCCTAACAAGAACGTACAAAAAACAAATTAAGAAAGAAATATTTAGAATTGAGAGAAGCTTATAGGTACTACCATTAAAAGCAAGTTGTGAATCAATTTGAAAAATAATATTAGACACATAACCAAAGGAAAAAAGAAGAAAATTCACAAAAATATTACATAGATAAACACTTTCAAAAATCTATTTTACCAAATTTTAGAAATAAATTTTAAAAGAATTAACCTTGGGAGAAGTAAAAGCCATCTGTTTCTATGTGTTTGGCTGATTTGAGTTCAAAGTTTGGATAGACAACAACTAAGTGAACATTTTAGGCTGATATAATTCCACAAAAATGTTAAAAGAATAAACAAAATTTTGCACCGATTCCTATAACCAATTTTCCCAAAAATTTTAATGCAGTAGAGAGCATGAATTCTGAGCAAATATCCAAATTTGTCTAGGCATTAAAAAGTACAGATGATCATCATCACTATGGCTGGCTTTGTGAGTCAAGTGTGGAGAGGGATACAACCATCTGCTCTCGGGCCCCTCAAATTTTACTCTATCAATTAAAAGGGGTCCTATCACAGAAAGTGAAAACGACTGTGGCCCTCAGGTTATCTTGCTCACACAATTGACCCTGGCATCTAGATCTGAGATACATATATTTTGGATCAAGAAAGAAAATATATATAAAATTTGCCTTCATTGTGAAGCTAGTGGCCCTTAACACATAGTTTTCCTATAGGTAGGATATCAATTAATTCCCTTCTACAAAGGAGGATATATTAAACTAAAATGGTTTCAACCAGATCAGACATTACAGCAGGCAGAATTTATCCCTTGTTTTCAATGAACTGTTTACTGTAAAGAAAATCTATCACACTCAAAGATACACCTTGCAGTTAGAATATTCTAGATAAGCTAGTACAACCTATGAATAAGTTATCAAGTTTCACTTGATCAAAATTCAGAGATGACTACTGCATATCACAAAAGCTATCTAGCTCTTAATATTTCTCTCTGCTCCTAATGACATCTGTATTGCTGACGTATTCCAGAAGAAATAAGGGAAGAAGCCTGTTGTCTCAGCCAGTACCACTCAGAGTTGCACATGGCTGATGAGTCCGGGCGGTGACAAACGACACTCTGTTCCTCGGAGTGCAGCCTTTCCCTCCCTCTCGTCTTCTTGGGACTGAACACTGTCACATTCCTTGCAGAGGAAACACATTTCAGAGCTGTCATCCTTGTATAAAACGCAGAAGCGGGGGGAAGTTCCTTTTTCAATCTGCTTAAACATTTCACTTTATTATTTATACATCAATTACCATAAGTCTTAAGTTTGTGTTTGGATATAAAGCATGCTACGTTGTTTTGGAAGGCATTACTTTCAAAGGAAGACACACAGCCGCAACTCAGGAGCAAGAGCTCATCCCTTTTCAAGAGCAATCGGAAGCTTCCTGCCTCGCTAGTCTCAGTCTTCTTTCTGGCATCTTCTGCTCACCAACTGCTTAATATCGGATGCCTGCAGTTCGGCCCATCTGTCCAACAGTCATTCTAACTTATGTGGTTTACTAAGAAAATGTTTATTGCCATAGGAATAACGTATCATGATGAGAAGTTTTGAAAATCGCCAAGATTTATCTTATGAATGACACGGTTGTTTTCGTCTTAAGGAGAAACTTAATTTCATGTATCCATTTACCATCAACCAGAGTTGTAATAAATGTGTGCAAAAGCAAGAACTTATGTGAAAGGAATGAAGGATAGATGTAATCTCACTAGAACAGGCTCATATTCCATAATATACCAAATTAGTAACAGGCATCAATATCACAAGGAAATCTGAAGGAGAGACTATCTTTGCCATTTGATACATTTATACATTCTTGCAGTTTTCTTTTAACTAATATCAGAAATTCTGAGTAGTCAGATTTTTTTTTAAGGCTATACTATTTGCATTTGCCTTCAAAAGAAGGAAACAGTCCACATTTAAATGCATAAACTCATTTTATATGTATTTCTTGACCATTGGAAATGTGCTTGGCAGATCTGAAGGACAGCAAAGAGTCCAGTGCAGCTGGAGGACAGTGCACCAGGGGAAAGAGGAGGCAGGAAATGAAACAATGAAAACCAGTTGACATGGAGCCTTAACCCCAGCAAGGACCTGGATTCATTCTCAGTGTGATAGGAGGCACCGGATGATGGAGAACAGGAGAGGGATGACTTGATCTGCTTCAGAAGAATTTCTCTGACCGGTGGAGAACAGACTATCTAGGTTGCACGAGTGGAAACAGGGAGATCATTTAAGAGGCAGGGGAAGGAAAGCAGGTGAGAAATTATGAAGGCCTGGCCTAGGGTGCTGGCAGTGGAGAAGGGAGAATATATCAGACATATATTTTTAAATATAGGGAAACTGATTAGCTAAGGGACTGACTGGATGGAAGTTGTGAAAGGAAAAGACCATTTTATCTTTAGTAAACAAATACATAACGTGTATGGGTGTATGCTCCATCACTCAGTCACTTCCGACTCTTTGTGACTCCATGGACTGTAGTCCATCAGGCCCATTCTATCCACAGGACTCTCCAGGCACGAATCTTGGAGCAGGCTGCCATTTCCTTCACCAGGGGATCTTCCCAACCCAGGGATAGAATCTGTGGCTCCTGCATCCCCTGCACTGCAGATGGATTCTTTACCGCTGAGCCACAAGGAAGCCCCAAATATGTACCATAGGACATATCTGCAAATGCTAAGAGATCTAAGTGAGGTGAAATTATTATGCATTTCAGCAGTAAGGGCAAGTTTTTGGAGTTCTGAAGGCTTGAGCTGGGCATTTTAGCCTGGTAAAATTCAGACAGGAGTCATAAAGCCTTCTCAAAGTTATGGTAGAATTAACTTACATACTGTGTTAAGTAACTGGAAGGTCTTTTGAAGACACTTGTCTTTCTCAACTGCAGTTTTCTTGAGTAACTGTGGAACATATGGTTGAAGAGAAAGGAAGGATCTAGAATAACAGGATTAGGTCTTGGGGCTGGATTCTATGGGTAGTGGACATGGCTAATGTTCAGATTTCCAGTATACTAAAGGAAGTACTGCCAAAGCCATTTAATGTATACCAATGTCAGAGATTTACGGAGATGCATTTACAAAATGGTTGAATTCTGGAAAAAGCAAATAGAGTTCTAAAGAAAATGCAACCACAAATTGCATTTTGCACAAACACACACACACACACACACACACTCACATAAAACCATCAATGGTAACACAAGCACCTCCCTCCAGTAAGTCTTTACAGTTTCTTTTGAAAAGGCATCAATTAGTTTCAAGTAAGAACAAGAAATGTGTGAAGGAGGGAAGAAATTTCATTCTTTCTATAAAGAATGAAAATAGTATCTAAAAAGAGACACTTTTGTGTCTTAAAGCCCTTTTGTCTTAATCATAGCTGCCTATATTTTTAAGTCTGAAAAACTAATTTCTATTTTCAAATGTAATTAAATTCTACTTTAAAAAAATACAATATTGGTTCAGTTCTTGTTACATTTCAATAAACCTTTAGGTCCAAAAATGTAATTTATATTGAAATGTGGCCCTAGCCATTCGGGATGTTCATGTCTGTTAAATTACTATTAACCAAAGGCAGCACCTATTAATGAGATGATATTCAGAGATAATAGAGAGGCTAAAAAACGTAAGGTCCTCCCAGTCGAGGGACAAAGCTTTTGTTTATTCATAAAATAAACTGAACGCTAAAGATGGAGTTATCTTATTCCAATAGAAATAAACTGACTATAGTAAAAAGTCTATCAAAAAATGACACTTGTGCAACTTCCTGTATATTATAACAGAGGCTAACAAAAACATTGACAAGTTATTTGTAACTCTGGGGATTTGGGCATAGTACTTCCCTGGTGGCTCAGATGGTAAAGAATTCACTTGCAATGCAGGAGACCTGGCTTGGGAAGATCCCCTGGAGAAGGGAATGGCAACCCACTCAAGCATTCTTGCCTGGAGAATTTCATGGACAGAGGAGCCTGGTGGGCTACAGCTCACAGGGTCACAAAGACTCAGACATGATTAAGCAACTAAGCATGTGTCAATATAATGAAATGAGAAAGGCAAAGTTTCGAGGATACATGAGTATAACAAGATGACATCTTTCTCAGAACCCAAAATATTTATAATCACACTTTGTAAAAAGATTTGGCAAAGTCAAATTGTGAGTAAGGCCCTAAATGCGCAGATAAACTTGCCAAAAAAGAGAGAATAAATAATTTAATTCACTTGGGTAGAACACCCCATTTATCTTGAAATTTGGATGTGGAAACCAATACTATTAAATAGCAAAATAGACTTGCTTAAATAGTTTCTTAATTTTGTTTGATAACTGTGATAAAGAGGAGTAAATGGAAAAAGTGTATTATAGCCAGAGTTTTTTGAGAAAATAATACAAGACTATGAGTGCTATGATATCTCACTCAGAAACAGCCTTACTTCAAATCTGAAGGAAAGAGAAGTAGTTGGAGATGTACTCTTCAAACACAGGCAACACTATTACTAAACAGACTCCTACACATGCTCACCATGATTAACAGCTAGATGTCAATGACTAGAGCAGAAGAAATTGGTCTCATATATCCCCATATTTCTGATGATGCCTGGCACAGTATTTTACCCATGGCATGATTTCAAAAAATATGGATCAAATGAATGGATGGATAAATAGATAGGTGAGTGGCTGAACAGTAAATACTATACCAGTATTTTTCAGTACCTATAAAGCTAAGATGACATTTGTTTTTCAATCAGTTGAACAAATATAAATGGGAACTAGGGCACTAAGAAGGAAATTAGTCTCTTTAAGTTCTAATTACAGTTAAAGCAGAAGAAAGCTTAGTCAGATAAATGTTGAATAGTGTCTGATATTACAAATACCATGTATTATTCTTTTGTTATGAATGAAATACACACTTATTAAAGGAAATTGAAGAAAGTGTAAGTAAACAAAGGGAGACAATAAAACGACTGTAATCTGTGACCCGGAAATAATCACTCAGTCACAGTGTTTCCTCAAGAAGGACTTTTTCTAATTGCTAGGATGCCTGGGGAGCACTACTGGCATTTAACAAGGCCCAAGGTTGAGAAACATTCCACAATGAATGAGAGAGTCCCTAAAGCAAAGAACTGTCCAGCTGGAAATGCAGAGTGCTTCACTGAGAAAAACTGAGAGTCTGGTCCATTCACTTCAGGTCCTTGAACACATGCATAACCACACACAGTTGTTTTTTTTAATAAAGGTGGATTATACTATATAAGCTGTCCATATTGTTTTATAATCTGTTCTTTTCACTTACTGCAGCAAGAGCATCCTTCCTCTCCATCAGTTATTCTTCCACACCAACATTTTGATGGCTGCTAGCGTCACTGCTCTGAGGATAAACCAGAATGCCTTTAACTAAGTCCCTATTGTCAAACTTCTAGCATATTTTAAAAATTTCATATGATAATCAATGCTGAAGTGGGCATCCTATACTTAAATTTTTATGATCATTTAAGTTCTTTGAAGTGAAACTGCTGATCTGAAGAATATGCATAATACAATGTTTTAATATAGATCTCCAACATGCCCTCAAGAACAATTTGAATCAATTTTTCTCCAACCCTAATGTTGAAAGAACATCTCCAACATAGAGTGAATGAAAATGTAGCACAAAACGAGGGCACTGTGATCCAGAGTAATAGCTGGTCCCTTTTCTATCCCACATCCAAGTAGGTACTGGGACTCATTGTTGAGACAATCAAATTAAATCATAAAAGTTCAAATACCAGACTGTTTCATTATTCTTCCATCAGTAAAGCATAAAAAGAAAGAAGCAGCAGCAGGGATTTTCAGGGTAACAGATATGAAGTGGAACACTAGGCTTAGTCTTTTCCAATGAGCCCTCCTCTGTGGAGGCGGGTGGTACCTCATGAGGTTGGAGATGTCTGTCAGCAGAGAGAGTGGCATCTCGTTCCCTGGCAGGATGCAGCCTGAGAAGCGGAGCCTGCTGAGCTTTCCCTGTGCTAACAGAGTATGAGCCCACAACCTCTCAGACCTGGGGACTGACATCCTGCATTGGAGAGCTCAGTTTCCATCACCCCCACGTACCCTGACTCCTAAGAGCTAAGGCTGACATGGGAAGGCTCCTAGGTTTCCCATGGGTCCAGATCAGGCCTTGAAAAGAAGTGTTGGCAAGCGGTCAGCTAGTGAAGATGTGAAGGCAATGACAGGTCAGCATGCTTGTCCCAGACCCCTGAGGTGAGGCGGCCACAGCCCAGCCCATTTAGACCACACTGGACAGTCACCAGGACATCAGTGGCTATGTGATGAAACCCATACCCCCTCAAGAGCAAGGATATATTCCTACCCACATCCATCATCCCTTCCCCCTCTGCAGACCTACCTTCCCATTTCAGCTGAACTTGGGGAAAGCAAACTTTGAGCTCCTGGTAAGCTCCAGCAAGAAATAAATTTTGATTTGATTTCATGTTTATAAAATGAGTCTGTGTTACACTGGAAATATCTAAAGTAAGTTTAAACACAAGGCCTTAAATATGAAACGAAGCCATAGTGCTTATCATGAAGTTGTCAAAGGCAGATGAGCTTGAGGTTTTTTCCTCCAGTGGAAATGCTCTCATTCTAGAAATTATTGGCATGGAAAGTTAGCTTGAGGAAGCCCTCTCTGGTCCCTTTCCCTTTGATGGATTTCCTTGCCTTTGAGTAAAAGGGAAAAGGGCCAAGAAGATGCCTAAGCCAATTTTCATAATTGCAAACTACTTAGACTTGCCCCCATCTGGAAGCTCTACTGGAACTGGGTACCAAAGCTTCAAATGAATAGAGTCCTTTCGTTGGCCTTACCCCAGGGGAAATGGGCTTCCCAGGTGGAGCAACTGGTAAAGAATCCATCTGCCAATGCAGGAGATGCCAGTTCAGTGCCTCGGTTGGGAAGATCCACTGAAGCAGGAAATGGCAACCCACTATGGTATACTTGCCTGGGAAATCCAGACAGAGGAGCCTGACAGACTACAATCTGTGGGGCCTCAAAAGAGTCAGACACAACTTAGTCACTGAACAACCACAACAAAGGATCTCATAGAAAATGAGTATAAAAGAAGAGGATTTGGATATGGGAGGCTGAGTCCTCGTAATCTCTCTAAACACCTCTAATCCAGAAGCAAAAAGCAAGTCGTAAGAAGATGAGGCACTGAGTGAGGGGCAACGGGTCAGTTAGCTGGAGCACCTCAAGTCTGTGTTCTGCAGAATACCCAGTGCTACTCTCCATGGGTTTTACATCAGAAAACTGCAAAGAAAGACAGCAACTATGCCACTAACACAACATATTAGGGCTCTAGACTCTCCTCAGTTTAAAAGAAAGATTGCTAACTTTGTTTTCTCCAGTGTTTCCCAAAAGTATTTCTTTCCAATTTTCAGTTCAATTCAGTCGCTCAGTCATGTCTGATTCTTTGTGACTGCATGGTCTGCAGCTCTCCCTGTCCAATACCAACTCCCAGAGTTTACTCAAACTCATGTCCATTGAGTCGGTGATGCCATCCAACCTTCTCATCCTCTGTTGTCCCCTTCTCCTCCTGACCTCAATCTTTCCCAGCATCAGGGTCTTCTCCAATGAGTCAACACTTCTCATGAGGTGGCCAAACTACTGAAGTTTCAGCTTCAACATCAGTCCTTCCAATGAACACCCAGGACTGATCTCCTTTAGGATGAACTGGTTGGATCTCCTTGCAGTCCAAGGGACCCTCAAGAGTCTTCTCTAACACCACAGTTCAAAAGCATCAATTATTTGGCACTCAGCTTTCTTTATAGTCCAACTCTCACATCCATACATGACCACTGGAAAAACCATAGCCTTGACTAGACAGACCATTGTTGGCAAAGTAATGTCTCTGCTTTTTAATATGTTGTTTAGGTTGGTCATAACTTTCCTTCCAAGAAGTAAGCGTCTTTTAATTTCATGGCTGCAGTCACCATCTGCAGTGATTTTGGAGCCCCCCAAAATAAAGTCAGCCAATGTTTCCACTGTTTCTCCATCTATTTGCCATGAATTGATGGGACTGGATGCCATAATCTTTGTTTTCTGAATGTTGAGCTTTAACCGAATTTTTTCACTCTCCTCTTATACTTTCTTCAAGAGGCTCTTTAGTACTTCTTCACTTTCTGCCATAAGGGTTGCAAATTTAACATGCATGTAATAATCATTGGAACTGCACTGGGGAAATCCAATGTAAAATAATAGCAGTATGACTTTGTTTTATTTAGCTAAATAGATTATTGAGACTTCCCTGGTGGCTCAAACGGTAAAGCATCTGCCTACAATACGGGAGACCTGAGTTCGATCCCTGGGTTGGGAAGATTCCCTGGAGAAGGAGAAGGTAATGACAACCCACTCCAGTACTCTTGCCTGGAAAATCCCATGGATGGAAGAGCCTGGAAGGCTACAGTCCATGGGGTTACAAAGTGTTAGACACTACTCAGAGACTTCATTTTCTTTCTTTTCTTGTGTTTGAAATTCACTTGTTAAACATCATCAAAATATAAACAAATATAGAAGAGACCTTCTATAATCACTAAACTAATGCAACTCAGGGAAAATGTCGGTTTCTTCTTCACAAAATGTTTTAACTACAATGCATTACAGTTGGTTGTTTATCATTTGTCTGAAACATCTCATCTCATTTACACTCACTCTGTGCAGGGGCTGGCCACTTACAGACAAGCAGGTTTGGTTTAGAAAGGTTAAATGAGTTGCCAGGGGTCTGGCAATGCATAATTCAACAAACTGGCCTAAAAGTCAAGCCACTGAACACAGACTCAAACTATTCTGAACTCATTTAGTCCAACAGTTTTATTTCACAAATGAGAAAATCCATGCTCAGAGGGGTGAAATGACATCATCCAGAGAGATGGGAGCAACTCCATGTTCCCTGACTTAAATGTGCATGCACTCTGCGCTCAGTCATGCTTCTCCTATATGTGACAAATCCAATAGAGTGGATAAGCCAGGCACTCAGTACAAAGACAGAGACCAGTTAGCTATCATAGAGAGCAGTTTTAGTCAGAACACTTGTGATCTGCCCTTGATTCAAACACCAATATTAGTTTCCTTTTTCAGGAAGAATACTGTAGAAGAAGGATTGTTATTAGAAGCAGTTATTAATATGTAATGGAAATTATTTTTTTAAAAGTGCTTATTTTACATATGTTACAATGTTAGAAATTAAAGATGAAGTCTTTTTAATAACATTATATGCTTTGTGTGACAATTATGTTAAGCCCTAAACTCAGTGTCACACATAGGAAGTACGTGGTTTTCCCAGTTTTGTTACAGATAGTAAATAATATATAACCCACTGGATAAAAACTGAGGCCTTAAGGCAAAGCTGTGTGTACTCATTCAGGAAACACATATGGCATGAAATAATACAGTGTATGATGAAAAGGCAATTTTCTATTTTTTTAAAAGGGTATATACATGTAAATTGGAAATGATATGCTAATAGGGCTTCTTGGACTTACATCATTGCCTTGTGAGATCAGATAGTTAATTCTATGTGATTTTCTTAAATTAAGTTCACATTACTCTCAATCCCCAAAGCTGCAACTGAATTCATTCTTATGAATTGAGTTCCAAATACATCCATCATATTGTGTGGGTGTGAAGAACACAAAAGAGAAATAAAATAGCTTCCATCTTTAATCAGAAAGATAAAACATATATATCCCTTATTTTTATTTTTGTATGTATTCAATTATTTATTTATTCAAACACTGTCTCGCTGTTCTTTGTATTAATGTACACTACATTCTTAATAGGAATTAAATAAAACTTTTGGAATTTTTAAAATATCTAAGTGATACTAGAACTACCAGGTAAAGAGGAATATTTAAATTGTAACTTACATATACAAATGTTTGGTAAAATTTTAATAAAGTTTTTTAAATAAAAGAATTACCTCATATTTGAGTTGACAAATTACTCATTTTCCCTTAGGAGAAGAACAACTAGATTGATGAATCACCTAACTCAAGTTCTCATAATTGTGTATTTGCATGCAAAACACAATTGGCATCTCATTTATCTTATTTTTATTCCTCTGAATTCAAGTAAACAAATTTTGCTCTAGATTTGTATTTTGAATGTTTTGAGAACCTAGGACCTCTTTTTGTATTGTTTCTTGAAAAAGTAAACATCACTGAAAATTAGAAATTTTCTAATTAGGAATTAGAAATTAGAAAACGTTTCCCTGAAAATTAGAAATCTAAAAGTCTTTATTTGATGGGACAAAAAATCAAATTATTCTTACTTTTTAGGAACATTCAAATTGATTATCACTGAAGTATGGAATAAGATTACTGTATGTCATAATCAATAAACACATCTTACTCATTTTATTTCTGCCACTTAAAATTATTAATGTTATTTTCCAGGCTTTTGATTGAATTACAAGGTTGAAAAATGGCTCAGATGGTAATACAGGTTTAAAAAAACACCTAAATTTAAAATAATCTGACATAGAATCTGGTTAATGCATGTGTGTGGGCTCAGCTATGTCCAAATCTTTGCAACCCCGCGGACTGTGGTCTGCCAGGCTCACTGTCCATGAATTTTCCAGGCAATAAAACTAGAGTGGGTGGCCACTATCAAAAATATTGTGAATTTTGCATGTGAAGGACTTGTAGCATTATATGTTAGCCTCAGGCACAATGAAAATTAATTCATAAAAGTATGAACATTTCTCTCATACAGCATTCGGCAGAATTTTAATCCATGGTAAGCATTTATGAAGGAATAAACCAAATGCACAAATAGGATCTTGGAGCAGTTCTATCACACTCTTTCTATATTTCTCCAACAAACAAAACTATCATCACAATCAGTTCTCTGCAGCCTAAAATTGGATCTGTAGTCATGTATATATCACAGGGTTGTAATGCTTACAAATTATTAACCACTGGTGCCAGAACTCAGGTGTAAGTCTTTATGTTCCTGTGTCTAAACAACTAGAATATTGTGGCTCTAATCTCCATGTGCATGAGGTCATTCCATAATCTACTGTCAAAAACAAAATTCAAGGATAATATTTATTGAGAGGATAAGTCTCATTTCAAACAGAAAATGTTTTTCCTATGATGGATATATATGTGTTACAAAAACAAGTTCTCAAAGACCAGAAATGCTCCTTTTTCCCAAGGGTTAACAAATCAGTCACCTGCCTGGACTGCACGTTCCTTGGGACCAGAGCCATTCACATGGTATTCAACTTTGCATTCCCCACAGTGCCCAACTGAGCAAGCAGCACGTACAAATACCTGTTAAACAACTGAATGCCATTGAATTGTAATGAAAATGTAACCCTAAGTCTATGTCCCTTACAATCTTGTATGTAATTAGAAGGTGCTTTCCTGCCTACAACTTAATAAGATTAATAGTCATTAGGAAACAGAGCTCAGCAGGTAAGAATCCACCTGCAATACGAGAGACACAGGTTCAATCCCTGGGTCATGAAGATTCTGTGGAGAAGGAAATGGCCACCCACTCCAATATTCTTGCCTGAAAAATCCCATGGACAGAGGAGCCAGGTGGTTTACAGTCCATGGGGTCACAGAGAGTCGGACACGACTCAACGACTAAGCACAGGAATTAAGATTCATCCATCAAGAATCTGGTGAAATATTAGGTAAGAGAATTCCCATCATAAGAGATGAGTTTCTAAATGAAGACAGTTTACATAGCATTAGTAGACTTTCATAAAAGTATAGAATATTGACTTTTACATACTACATTGCAAAATATTATTGATTATAGTCATTTTGAAGCAAATCAATTGGGGAAATTAGGTTTTTTCCCTATTTACCACATGATGCTTTAATCAAAGATTACAATGATATTAATAGCATACACTGTTTCTACCACAAACACACATCAGGCAGTAGTTTAGGTTTAAATACAACAAACAATTATGTTGATTATGCTCTAAGGTCAAGCATAAGGCAGGACTCAAACTACTAATTATTTGAGAAAATATATTATTTCAGTCATTAAAAAACACTAAAGGAAAATGTTTACTGTAAATTAAAATATTTCACTGATCTTGACATCTATTACCACCTTATAAACAATAATAAATTCATGTATATGATATGTGTATACTTCTTCAAAGAAAACTGAAAGGTCACCTGTGACCTTTGGCTTATTTGTGAAATCAGCCTTAAATGAATTAGCTGATGCCAACATTCATCATCTGATTAATCATTTAATTAAAAGGTCTGTAGTACTCAAGTGTTTCCATATAAATGTGTATCAAGCTAAACATGACAGCTCTGATAAATCAAGAGAAATAAGGACACTTAAATGTTATAAATCATAATGCCAATCTGACATTTTTCATTTTGGCTTTGTCTTATTCACCTAGTACATACTTGGTGAGCTATCCTCCTACAACTTAAGGCAGGATCAAAGAGTATACATGCTTCTACACATTTGACATCAACATTTTCTGGGATACTGTGCTGGGGATATTAAAACGGTTTATAATCTCAGCTATTTTTCAAGATGGCAGTGTTTAGGAACTTTATTCTGGCTCTGAAGAAAAAAACATAAACAGATGAAGCCTGAATATTTCAAGTATCTGAGGTTATAAATATTTCAAGTTTATTTCTTGCACAAAATCTATTCATCTCTATGTACATAGGTCAATGCCTAAATGGGATATGATAATGAAGTTGACTGCTGTACTAATGGCACGAAGCCAAGAGGAACTAAAGAGCCTCTTAATGAAGGTGAAAGAGGAGAGTGGAAAAGCTGGCTTAAGCCTCATCATTCAAAAACGAAGATCATGGCATCCAGTCCCATTACTTCATGGTAAATAGATGGAGAAAAAATGCAACAGTGACAGACTTTATTTTCTTGGGCTTCAAAATCACTCACACAATGACTGCAGCCATGAAATTAATGCTTGCTCTTTGGAAGAAAAGCTATGACACACCTAGACAGCATATTAAAAAGCAGAGACATCACATTGCCAACAAATATCCATATCATCAAAGCTATGGTTTTTCCAGTAATCATGTATGGATGTGAGATCTGGCCATAAAGAAGGCTGAGCACCAAAGAATTGATGCTTTCAAACTGTGGTGCTGGAGAAGATTCTTAAGAATCCCCTGGACTGCAAGGAGATTAAACCAGTCAATCCTAAAAGAAACCAACCCTGAATATTCATTGGAAGGACTGATCCTGAGCTGAAGCTCCAATACTTTGGCCACCTGATGAAAAGAGCCAACTCGTTGGAAAAGGCCTTGATGTTGGGAAAGATTGAGGGCAGAAGAAGAACAGGACAAGAGGATGAGATGGTTGGAGGGCATCATCGACTCAATGGACATGAGTCTGAGCAAATTCCACAAGACAATGAAGGACAGGGAAGCCTGGCATGCTGCAGTCCATGGGGTCACAAAAGAGTTGGACACGACTGAGCGACTGAACAACAAGCTGTACTATTTGTCAAGCAGTGGCCTTAACTAGCTTATTCAGAATTTTCACTTTCTACATGGGCAGAAAATTACAAAAATATAAACTTCAGGGACACTGAGGATCCAACTCTTCTAGCGCACGCCAGATAATATTAAAGAGATGTTTATTTGTTCATCAAGGATTTACTTGAGAAAAAACACATGCAAAGCACTATTGAGCGGCTGGAATGGAACAAATGCTGCAGTGAACAGCTGTATGTTATAAACCTAGATGCACTACATAATAACACTCAAGTGCCTTTCTTCTATAATATTCTTGGTACAAGAGGATCATCTGTTCTCAACAGAAGTTACAAATTTTACTTATATAACATTGCTGTTTGAACTTGAAACTTGAATACTTCTGCCAATGCATATTTAGACTATTCTTACTGTGCCAATCAAGTGAATGAGACTCAAGTAATGAACTGTATGGTTGGCAACCTCTTGGTTGCACACAAGTAAAAATATAGATCAGTAGATGGATTATGCTGATGCATTAAAGAAGCTAACAATATCTGATTTTAAAAATTCTTAAAATTCATGACAGCTGATTTGTCCTTTAATTTAGTATCATGGAAATTATTACTAAGGGTGGCTTCATTCATATGATCAAATTCTCAGAAACACTTAGGTATCTGTAGTCATACATCTCTTAACATCAAAAGGAGACGAGTACACCAGAATAAGTATTCTCAAAGGCATACATTTAGAAAATAGAGAGAGAAAAATAAAAATGAACTACTAGAGCTGTTTGGTTTGGAAAAACAAATAAAATGGAGATAAGAAAGAAAGGAGAATGGGAAGGAAGTAGGGAGGGAGGGTGGAAGATTTGTCCCCTCATCAGTCAGGGAGAGATGGGCCAAGTACCCTCAAAGTGCACGGGGACTGAGTGCTAGTGCAGCCAGTCATTTTGCAATAATCATGATATTCAAGGGAGGCATCAGCCACCAAGACAATGGTGCAGCTGTTAATCCACTGCAACAAGCAACACCCAGTAGCTCTGCTGGCCACATTCCTCTTCCACCAAGCCTTGTGAAATATATCTCTGAATTGCTTTGATATTATTTCTGTGTAGTCTTTAAATTAACCTATTTCTTTCTTTTTCCATCACCAGCACCTTGGTATTCATCATCATCTCTTTCCATCTCCTCTTTCCATGGTAGTCCACTAACTGGCTCCTGGTTTTCACTATTTCCCTTCTTTAATGTTTCCCACTCTACAGGCAATCTCAACATGCAAACCTATAACCTGAAATCCAGATTAAGTGCTTACAATACTTGAATGGGTCCCTTTATTTTTAGAATAAAGACCAATATTTTTACCATGGCTAGCTGTGATGTGGGCTGGCTACATCCTTACCTTCTCTGGCTCCAGCTGTTCTTTGATTTGCCATGGTCCCCTCCTACCACATTATACTTTCTCATGCTGATGCTTTAGCCTGGAATGCTTTTCCTTTAATTCTCACTTCTGATAACTGCTAGTCACTTTTTGGATCTCAGTTCAGACATCATTTCCCCAAGGGAGCATCTGACCTTACCCCTACCCCACAGTAACTGGGTCAAGCATCCAGTTAGATATTTTTGGCATTAGGCACACCACTGCATTTATCACAGTTTATAACTACACATTTATTATGTGATTAGATGATTATTACTGATCTTTGTCACAAGACTATAAGCACAATGAAGAGAAAAACAGAGTATGGTTTTCTCATAATTTTAACCTCAATATCTAGCAAAATTTATGGCACACAGTGAACAAGTATTATTTCTTCAATGAATAATGAGTGTTAAAATGAGGTCATTAACAAGTGGTTAAAGCTACAACAAATTTCTTTATTTCCATTCACCAGAATCACTCTGATCAGAGTCTGAAGGATGAAATTACTTCACATTTCATAATGAACAAATTCAATGATTTTGTCTAAACTCTAGAATTTTTAGCATCCCATAGATGTGGCCAAAACGAAAGCTCGTGAGCATCTTTCAATAGTTATTACAGAAACAGAACTCTACTGCTAAACTGGGATTTAAAAATTTTCTATTATAGATCCCTCATTATATAAGAAAAAGTCTTAGGAGATCTTCCAAAGGTCATTCAGCTTGTTGGTAACAGCACAGGGATGAATGCCACATATTTTTCAAAGGAGTCAACCTGTTGTCCAACGGCTTAACTCTATTTCAGATAATTGAATAGGGTATAACTGAGAAAGTACTAAGGTACACACTGTGCACTTTATTTTTCTAGATTTGATTTGTGTCTGTTCCTTCTTGCATACCATCATGATTTAGACATCCATTCAACTAAGCCTGCATGATTTCAGAAGTCTCTACTTTCATTATGTCTTTTCATTCTGTTCTCATTTTCTGTTTTTGAAACTGTTGACTAGGTGTAATTTACCATGGATGCGTATCAAATGATTCCTTGAATGGAAGCGTTTATATAAAAGCACAATAAAATAGCCAGGCAGTGAAATAAAAAAAAAAAAAAAAAAAAAAAAATCCCAGTTCAATTTTTTTTTTTTGCTACAACTATGTTGTAACTTTTAGGTTTATGACTTCATTTTCATTTTTGGACATTTGTAAGACACAACAAGTACCCATAAGCGAAATATCTCTAAATGGTTAACTTTGTCGCATCATTTAGACTTCTGCTTTAAAACATTAAAATAAAGAGCAATATTTTTAGACGTGTACAAAGCCTGATTTTGTAAGAAATAAAACATTTTCATGCCTTATTTGCAACTTACATTGTACCCATTAAATGGGAGTGAGACAAGGACAGTACGAGCTTTCCTGATTTCTTAATATTCTGAAGCAAATAATATTTCCAGTTATATATGCTTCTCCATAATTCTATTTATGAAAACTCAAAAGGAAGGTAAATTTTGAGGAAGGGGTTGGGGATGTGACAATAGTGACGGAAAAGCACTGCTGGTATCCTGTCTATTACAATTGGCTATGTGACCTTGGACTGAGTACTTCCCCTCTGTAAATTTCCTCATCTGTACAGTCAGGAAATTGGTCTAAATCATGAGCTCCATCTGTTGATGGGTTTCCATGATCCTATTAAGCTCTCTGGGGTGTGTATGTACATTTTTCTGGGAAGAGGGTCCATAGCTTCTATTATGTTGGCAAGGATCTGGGAAACAAAACATGTTAGTTGCCTATGTACTAAACTCTAAGGGTCCTTCCTGGTTTTGAAAATGGAATAAAGCTACACATAGAATTATAATTTTAGATGGAAATCATAAATAGTATAATTATTAGCATGAGAAATAAGATTATTTGAAGAGCATATTCTGCACAAAGGGATACTATCATCAATCACATATTTAAGTATTAGCTGAAGAACTTCACTGGAAGGCCAGTCCAGATTTTCCACGAGTAGAATCAATTGTCACAGACCAATGTATAACTACATATAATAAAATCTCAATATGTCACATATTTTCAGTCCTTCCTTTTTATCACTGTTTTAATGACCCATTCATGTAGGCCTGTTACATAGGATCACAAGGAGTGGAAGCAATCCAGGGAAGTTTCTCAGCAAATAGATATTTTCTTACATATTTGAGGGTATATATTCCTGAACATTTTGATGATAACTTTTGGATGGCTGAATGGCCGTGGTTGCTATAGTACACACATATTTATTAAAGACAGAAATAAAAGTCACTCTGCATATCACTTATTTCCTTGTTCTATGTCTTAATGTAATAAATATTGCTTAATTTTCTCCTACGTGCACTCTTCTAGACACTTGCGAAATATCAGTGAACAAACTAATATCTTCTATCCTCATAGTGTTTACATTTCAGAAGGGAAAAAAATAATATGCATAAAAATAATTAAGCTAATTATTATTTTTAAATGTGATAAATGCTAAAATTAGGAACATCAGAGGTAAGGAGAATGGTTCCAATTTTAAATAGGTCAGGGTAGGCTACACTGAGGCGTTATTTGGCAAAGACCTGAGGAGATAAGGGAGTGAGCCAGGGTTCCTTATACAATGGGGAAGAGCCTTCTAGACAGTGGGAAGAGTCAAGGCAAGGGCACACTTTATATATTCAAAGAATAGCCAGGAAGCCTTTGTGGCGGCGAAAAACAAAAAATCATTCTGCTGCTAATGATGAGGCCAGCAAGGACTTACTATCTACAATATACAAACAGCTCATACAACTCCACAGCAACAACAAGAAAGCAAACAACTCAATCAAAAAACGAGAATACCATAATAGACATTTCTCCAAAGAAGACATACAGATGGCTAGGAGGCACATGAAAAGATGTTCAGCATTGCTAATTATTAGAGAAATGCAAATCAAAACTACAATGAGGTACCACTTCACATCTATCAGAATGGTCATTGCTAAAATGTCTACAAATAATAAATGCTGGAGAGGGTGTGGAGAAAAGGGAACTCTCCTACACTGTTGGTGGCAATGTAAGTTGGGGCAGCCACTATGGAACACAGGATGAAGGTTCCTCAGATAACTAAAAATAGAATTACCATATGATCCAGCAATCCCAGTCCTGGGCATGTGCCCAGACAAAACTATAATTCAAAAGAATACATGTACCCCCATGTTCATAACAGCACTACTCACAATAGCAAAAACTTGAAAACAACCTAAATATCCACTGACAGATAAACAGATAAAGAAGATGTGACATGTATACAATGGAATACTACTCAGCCATAAAAAGAACCAAATAATGCCATTTGAAACAACATAGATCCAGCCAGAGGTTATCATATTAAGTGAAGTCAGAAAGAGTAAATTAAATACCATATGATACCATTTATATGTGAAATCTAAAGTATGATGCAGATGAACCTATCTACAAAACAGAAATAGACTCTCAGACATAGGATCAGACTTGTGGTGGCCAAGATGGAGAGGAGAGAGAAAGACGGACTGGGAGTTGGATGTTGGTAGATGCAAGCCATTACATTTAGAATGGATAACAATAAGGTTCTACTGTGGCACAGGGAATGAAATCCAATCACCTGGAATAAACCATAATGGAAAATAATATAAAAAATAATATGACCATAAATGAGTCACTTTGTTGAATGGCAGAGATTGGCACAACATTATAAATCAACTATACTTCAAGTAAAAAAAAAGAATCTGCTTATGGTTATGAATTGGGTAAAATTTTCATCTTCCAGTTGATACCTCATTTTCTGTTGCTTATTTGTTTAAAATGAAAGTCCTAACTCTTGAATAATTTTCCTAGAGTCTCATATTTGTCAAGAAAGGAAAAGTCAGGATTCTGAGAATTTTAAAATGACCCCAAAACCATGACCGTAGTTTAAGCCCCTCAGTTTCCACAAACATATATTTGGCAATGAATTGTTATATAATTAGCAAATATGCCATTTAATAAGAGATGATGTCACTATAAAGAAACTAAGCAAAAGATTTTCATTTTGAACATTTAGAGATTGAGCACAAAGCATTTGCTATACTCCAACAAAGAAAAATTCCAAGATTCACAGCCAACATAAAAGCACCCATTCTTTCTGAAATGTCAAGGCTCTTTTACACATTTGTTACACTGTTCATTTCATTAACTTTTTTTTCCAGAAAATAAAACAATCACAATTATCGTGCGATTTTCACAGCATTTATCTGGGTGAATATCTCCAAAAAGAATACATATGAAGGTAATACTTTTTTTTATGAGCGAAGCTCAGTCAGCTCTCCTCCAAGTAAGCATCTTATTCTCCCCTCTGTTCCTTGCTGAAAACGCATGGTGATCCACAAGCTTAGAAATGTAACAGGAGGTACACAGTCCTACCTTGCCCGAATGGTCCTTTTTGCCAAAGCCAGTGGCAGCTGCAATGCTCCCTGCTCCTTCTACTGTCTTCTGTGCTACTGCAGTCACGCCCGTCACCACCGCCTCCCCAACGTTCGTCACTTGCTCTTTGGTCTTCTCAGCCACTGGGATGAATCGAGAACGACGACAGATTAAGGGATGGTGAGCCAACGGCCACCAGGAGTAATTTCACTTCCACTAATCATCAACTTCCAAAGACCTATATTCACACACGTACGTAACTGGTGAGTCAGGAGAAGGCAAAGTTACTGAGATTGTTAAGTGAGCGTGGCTTAGCCAAACACAGAATCTCTGCCAAGATAGTCTGTGCAATCATGCAGATATTTAAAGGTGTTTCAAACCCAATGATCACAAATGTAGGGCTGTAAGCAATTTCGCTCTGCTTTACATTTTATGAAAGAAAGTTTACAGAAAGCAAGGCTTACAGGTGTAGTTGGATCAAACTCAGCATGAAATATTTTTTTATTTCAATTTCAATGCCAAGTCGTTGATCTCATTCAACATGTTCATCACACCTGAGTCACAGAACACATGCGTACTCTCACATGGTACCATCAGAAATAAAACAAGAGTGAGGGATGACTATGCTGATCCTTTTATGAAACATCAGGTAGTTGAAACAGAATGAGTTTTAGTGTTAAGATTTATTTTCAATCATTTTAATGGGAACAAAAGAGCTGGACTTAAAGTATGAAATGAAATGGTTTGTTGAACACACTTAATTTCTTTTCATTAAAAATAAAATATGGAGATTCAGTAGGCTTTTAAAAATAAGTTAAAAATTTAAGACAATGGTATAAATAGTTTGGGATTAGATTTACAAAGAGATTTGATCTCATATCAAAAATTATCTAAGAGTATATATAACTATTGAATTAATCTTTCTATATTAACTGCATGCTGCTGCTGCTGCTAAGTCGCTTCAATCATGTCCGACTTTGTGCGACCCCATAGACGGCAGCCCACCAGGCTCCCCTGTCCCTGGGATTCTCCAGGCAAGAACACTGGAGTGGGTTACCATTGCCTTCTCCCATCCATGAAAGTGAAAAGTGAAAGTGAAGTCACTCAGTCGTGTCCGACTCTTAGTGACCCCATGGACTGTAGCCCACCAGGCTCCTCCATCCATGGGGTTTTCCAGGCAAGAGGACTGGAGGCGGGTGCCACTGCCATCTCCAATATTAACTCCATACAAATATCAAATAAACAAAGCTGCAATAAAAATAAAATGTTTGTTTCAACTAATTAAGAGTTTTATGAAAAAGCAGTAAAAGATGAGATTCTACACTTTTAACAATTTCAAGGTCAAGGAAAACAAGACAACTCTTCACCCAAACCTTTTTCCAGTAGTCATGTATGGATGTGAGAGTTGGACTATAAAGAAAGCTGAGCACTGAAGAATTCAATTTTTGAACTATGGTATTGGAGAAGACTCTTGACAGTCCCTTGGACAGCAAGGAGATCAAACCAATCAATCCTGAAGGAAATCAGTCATGAGTATTCATTGGAAGCACAGATGCTGAAGCTCCAATAATTTGGCCATCTGATGCAAAGAACTGACTCACTGGAAAAGACCCTGATGCTAGGGAAAGATCAAAGGCAGGAGAAGGGGATGACAGAGCATGAGACCATTGGATGATATCACCAACTCAATGGACATGAGTTTGAGCAAGCTCCAGGAGTTGATGATGGACAGGGAAGCCTGGTGTACTGCAGTCCATGGGGTCGCAAAGAGTCAGACACAACTAAACTGAACTGAACTGAACTGAACCTTTGTAACATTTACACACATCAAGCCTGGGTCTTGCATTCTTATCTCTATGCAATGTTTGCCTTCTTTTCTGAGAAATTGAATGATTTGTGCTATGTGAGCTATTAAGTGTTATGTGCTAGTCACCTGATTATTGTGCAGATTTCATGTCACCAGTTGGGAGGGGCCCGTCCCTGGGTCAGGAAGACTCCCCTGGAGAAGGAAATGACAACCCATTCCAGTATTCCTCCTTGGAGAATCCCGTGGAGCCCGGTGGGCTACTATGCATAGCATTGCAGGGTCTGACACAACTAAACAGTAATAGTGTGGTCAAAACAGTTGGGTTTTGAATACAGTATGTAGGTCATGGAAGTTGAGGAGGTAGGTAAGGAAAAAAGGAAAATGAGTCTCACTCCTCAGTGTAGACAACAGGGGGAAATGAAAGTGGCCCCAAGAGTCTAAAAGCAGGAAGAGTTCACAGCAGGTATTGCTTGATATTTGCCTTTTGCTACTTTTGGGGATGTGGTGGATGCTTACTAACTAGTCATGGCTATACTCAATGCAAAGTTCAATTTAAATGCCAGTGAAAAACTGTACTGGAAATCTCATGTTTTTAAACATTTCCAGAATGTTGATGCTTTAAAAATAGTGTATTATGGGCTTCAAGTGCTCCTTTTTTTTCTTTTCTAAGAACACAAGTAGAAAATTTTACTTGAAAATGAACATTTCTTGTTATAAAATCTCAAAGGCAAAAATAAATTTTGATCTTTTTAGAGATTCATAATTTTTCTTCTGCCAGCCATGAAAGTTTATTTTTATAATTCTAGATTTATATGCATACTTTTTTAATGCACATAAACTGCACAGTAAAGTGCACTTTGTAGTTTATTATAATTTATTAGATTTTACCACTGTAAGAATAAGTAAATTATTTACATTACAAAATAGAAGAATTTACATATAGCAGTGATGGACCATTTTATTTATTTTCTTAATTTTACTTTTATATTTTGGCTGTGTCATGCAGCATGTGGGATCTTTCCTGACCAGGGATCAAACCCAGGACCCTGCACCGGAAGCATTTAGTTTTGACCACTGTACCACAAGGAAAGTCCCTGATAGACACATTTTAAACTTTCTGTAGGAACTGATTTATCGAGCAGATAATTTACTGACCTTAAACCCCTTTGTTAAAACCCACCTCAGAAGTTAAACTCCATGTTAATAATCTCTTTTCCCAACAACTGTCCTTATTCCGCCTCCTGTGGGCTCATAAAATTTTAGGTATATCTTTACTACTGAACTTATTATTTGCACCATAATTATTGATTTCCTAGTATGTCTATCCAACTACACTAGTATATTTTGAGTTGATTGAAATCAGAGATCATACTTTCTTTATTTCATAGTAATACTCATTAAATAATTTTGAGTACATTAAAAGAAATTTTGTGTATATGTGTAATTTATACGTTAATTTCAATAATTATTGCCTCTAACTTAACAATAAAATTCCACAAAGGAAATGCGGCACCAACTTTTAGAATAGACAGTAAATCTAACGTATAACATTAAAAAAATTACAAAATTAATATCTAGTTTTGAATTAGTATACAAATTACAGATATGAGGACAAGAAATTTATATTTTAAAGCAATTTAACAAGGAAATTTAAAAGTAACATGCTGAATATTAACTGTGTTCATTATTGTATAACAAATTTCTGTAAGAATCAAAGCCTGCAGAAGATCTCCAAGAATAGGAATTTCTTTATATCATATTTTCATGAGGGAAATAATGGGAATGAGTCAGTTTATATCAAATTAATTTTTTAATACCTTCAAAGGCATGTCATTCAATAAGCCCAGATTAAGTGCTCTCTCATATTTTCCTATAATGTGATGTACTGACAACTGAAATAATAATGTCCTGAGATCAAAAAGCTAGGGATTAAGGTAGAGTTTTCTGGATTTTATCCTCAGATTATCTAACTGGGAGGATTAATTTTCCCTGGATGTTGTAGGTAGAAAACGCCTGGCCTAAGTTTACTAAAGTCTGTATTTCTACAAAATAGTTAATGAAATGAATCTTGCGGAAATTTTTCTTTTAACATTAGCTGATAACGTTACATACTTTATAATAGTTTCTCACTTTCCTGCTTTAAGAGTAATAACAAAATAAATAACAATTACTTAGTATTTGTTACAGAGAAGGCGATGGCACCCCACTCTAGTACTCTTGCCTGGAAAATCCCATGGATGGAAGAGCCTGGTAGGCTGCAGTCCATGGGGTTGCTGAGTCAGACATGACTGAGTGACTTCACTTTCACTTTTCACTGTCTTGCTTTGGAGAAGGAAATGGCAACCCACTCCTCCAGTGTTCTTGCCTAGAGAATCCCAGGGACGGGGGAGCCTGGTGGACTGCCGTCTATGGGGTCGCACAGAGTTGGACACAACTGAAGCGACTTAGCAGCAGTATTTATTATATACCATGATAAACATTTAAGGTCACATATAAAAAGCAACCAATTCTCTCTCTGATTAACTACTGAGGTTATTACCTTAAACATTTATTTACCCCTGTAATATGAATTTAGAATTTTACATGAAATAACTTTACTCAACAAATTAATTTATCTGATATGAGCGAGGGATGGCCCTTATTGCAACTGATTTATTCTACTGCAATTTTCATAGCCAGATTACTTATAGCAACATTTTTGATACTTTACTACTTGCCAGGGTGATGACTGGTGCTGTGCTAAGTCACTTCAGTCATGTCTGCCTCTCTGCAACCTGCATAGACTGTAACCTGCCAGGCTCCTCTGTCCGTGGGGATTTTCCAGGCAAAAATACTGGAGTGGGTTGCCATGCCCTCCTCCAGGGGGTCTTCCCAACCCAGGGTATGAACCCAGGTCTCCCACATTGCAGGCAGATTCTTTACCATCTGAGCCACAGGGGAAGTCTTTACCTGGTGCAATGACTATAAATACTGCCCATACCAAAATCATCAGGAGGGCTTATCTCCCTGCTTAGAAGGATTTTCCATAGTGTTCTGGGGAACACTAGTTGAACTGAACTCTAGTAACTATTGAAAGGACTTCCTTTGTGGCTCAGCTGGTAAAGAATCCACCTGCAATGTGGGAGACCTGGGTTTGATCCCTTGGTTGGGAAGATCCTCTGGAGAAGGAAACAGCTACCCACTCCAGTATTCAGCCCTGGAGAATTCCATGGGGGTCACAAAGAGTGGGACATTACTGAGTGACTTTCACTTTTTTCAACTATTGAAAGAAAGTCACTCCAGTTCTCTTGCCTGGAAAATCCCATGGACTGAGGAGCCTGGTAGGCTACAGTCCATTCGGTTGCCGGGAGTCGGACACAACTGAGTGACTTCACTTTCACTTTTCCCTTCATGCTTTGGAGAAGGAAATGGCAACCCACTCCAGTGTTCTTGCCTGGAGATTCCCAGGGAGGGACAGGGGAGCCTGGTGGGCTGCCGGCTATGGGGTCGCACAGAGTTGGACACGACTGAAGCGATTCAGCAGCAGCTGCTGCAAATTAGTTTTGGAAATCCTGGGTTAAACTAAATTATGTAAATTTATTTACTGTAGAACAGCTCAGTTTCTTTAATATGCTAAAAGGAAGACAGGATATGCAAAGTTTCCAAACATTTTAAAACCATGGAAACATTAGCTGGCAGGCTACTGTTATTCAGAAACAATTTGCAAAATATTGCCTTATAGTACAAAACTTCAGTCACTTGTACCAGGCCAAGCGTGTATGCATGCATACACACAGAATACCTCAAACACTCATGTTTACATTCTATCATTCTAAAGAAAACTCAAAAATTCTGACTTTGTCAATAGTTACCCTGGCAGCCCATCTGCATAGCCTTCATTGGATGGTAGCATTAGTTTATTCTCTAATTTTTACCACAGGCTCTGAACTTTTCAACATGCTTATCTGCTTTTTCATCCATATGGATTCTCCTTCAGCTATTACAATGAAAAGCTGTTAATCCTAGTAGACTCTCTTCATATAGCACAGTCTACAACTGTCTGATAACTAGTTCTTATAAACATCATGCTTTATAACATGCCATTTACAGAAGGTCCCCACAGGGCAGTTTATATATACTGAATTCCAACAGAGCAAATGCAGGTTGCCTACTTTAACATAACTTCTAGAAGAATTAGCTTCAAAGGGTCGCTTTTTATTTATTTATTTTCAGCTTCACTATGTGGCTTGCAGGATCTTAGTTTCCTGAACAGGGGCTGAGCCTACTTCATGGCAGTGAAAACCCATGCATCCTAACCAAAAGGCCACCATAGAACCTCCTGTTTTGATTCTATGCTCTTTTAACTTTTTTAGTCAAAAGTATGTATAAAACGGCTTCCCTGAGAGCTCAGTTGGTAAAGAATCTGCCTGCAATGCAGGAGACCCCGGTTCGATTCCTGGGTCAGGAAGATCTGCTGGAGAAGGGATAGGCTACCCACTCCAGTATTCTTGGATTTCCCTTGTGGCTCAGCTGATAAACAATCGACCTGCAGTGCAGAAGACCTGGGTTCGATCCCTGTGTTGGGAAGATCCCCAGAGAAGAGAAAGGCCACCCACTTCAGTATTCAGGCCTGGAGAATTTCATGGAATATATAGTATGCATAAAAGTATGAATAAAAGTCATATAAATATCTTTCTCCACTAGCTACAAAAATGTAGCTCAAGATAGATTCGCTATAAAATGATAGTAAGTAAAACCTAGGTAATACATACTATTTGCCTTCAGTATTCTAGGTATTTATATATATTCCCATTCCCTGAATTCTTTTACAGATGAGGAAACTGAGTCACACAGCGGTAATGAATCTTGCAGAACAGTCACACAGCTAGTAAGCGGTAAGCAGAAATTTGGACTCAAGAGGTCTGGCTTCAGTGTTCATGGCCTTAACCAAAATACTGTATTAATATTCCCATTTGATTTTCTCAATATCTATTTTATAACTTAGCAATAGAAGCATGTTATTTTGCTGAGGCCCTGCCATATTTACTATTTTCTCATCATATAAGTTATATTTTATATCTAATCATATGATTATATCTTATTTTATCATGCCTGTCAGAAAGCTTGGAGTACATAAAACAAAACTCAATCACAGTAAGTCCATATATTAACATTGCTAAATTGTGATTTTTCTATTTTTATCATTATTCTCCTCCTCTTCCTCATCATCACGACCATAATTTTCATCATTTTGCTATTAACTTATTGTAATCTTCTTATAGGCCTAATTTCAAAATTTGGGTGAAATTAGGTCAAAGATAAATACAATAAATAATTTACTGATCATCCCAAGGGTATTTCCTAAAATGTCTTCTGAATCAAGGAAATATTATAATTTGTATATTTTAGTGTCAGAATATTTAATTGTACTCTATAGAAAATTGTCATTCAACTCTTTAAAAATGGCAGTCCTTATATGATATTCTGCTGTCATTTGCCAGAACATTAAGTTGATCAGAATACTCAAATGGTGCTGCTGCTGCTAAGTCACTTCGGTCGTGTCCGACTCTGTGTGACCCCACAGACGGCAGCCCACCAGGCTCCCCCATCCCTGGGATTCTCCAGGCAAGAGTACTGGAGTGGGGTGCCATTGCCTTCTCCAACTCAAATGCTACACTACTATAAGTTAAGTAATTAAATTATTCAATTCAGTCAACATTCTTGACAGTTACAAATACTGTTTTACTTATTTATAACAAATACTTAACATACTTAAATATATTTAATATTTAATAAAGAATCAAGATTAAACAAAGCTGATGTTTTCTAGAATGCTCCTCTATGGGCAGAGTGCTTATTTATATTTACACTCTGAATGATCAGTGCCGGGGCTATACTGCTTACTAGATACTTTCAATATCATCCTTGAATATAAGTTCCACAAAGCTTACCTGTTGTCACACCATGAACTACCCCTTCCTTGGTTTTGGATCCTACAAAAACAAACAAATTCAAACCATAAGCTTCAAAGTCACCTTAACTGCTAATGAGCTGCTTTTAAATACATCTAATGGAAAAACAATATCTCACTCTCCAAAAATCCACATGTAAAGATATCTTCAGGGAGAAAAAAATTAAAAACAAAGAAATTCAGTAACCATTACAACAAATACAACAAAGCAAAGTTAACAGGATACGCTCCAATTAAGATTTTAGCACACAGTAATAGCTTTTCAACCCCTTGTGTCCCACTTCACATATCAACTTACAGAAAGTTAAAAAGAAAAGGTGAGAAAACAAAGAGTCTGGCTGGGAAGGTAATTTTGGATTCAGAACTGCAGAAGCTCTACTAAAATGCAATACAAAGAAAGATTACTTAACCCATGGAACACAAAGGGATGGGGGAAGGAGAGAAGGAATTCATAGTTCTTGAACATCTATTATGAAAAAGGCATTTTTCATCTCATTTAATGTTTGCAATAACCCCCCATTTCACATCATGCCCATTTTATTTCACATGAAGCAATTAGAAATTAAAGTTAAATGATTTGTCTGAAGTCATCAGCTACAAGCATGTTCAAATTAAGGGCTCTGTGATCCTAAGCCCATATTTGTTTCTACGAAACCAGGCAAACCTTTAGAAGGAATACAGTATTTTACCACTGAAGTATGACTAATGCTAGCTTTGAGAAGGGGCAAGATAGCAATTTTCCCCAAATCTTGACCATTACCAAACTTTTACACGAAGAATTTATTAATATGTATTGCTAAAATTCAGTTTGTGAATAATTTTATTCATCAGCTCACTAATGTTGGATTTTTTAGTTTAATTCATACAGCTTTTTAATGATCTTGGAGAAAATAACAACAAAAAGAAAATTCATTTGAAAACTACCCTATAAGCTAAATAAAGTAATTCTATAAGACAAAGAATGTAAGGAAATTAGGACCAAAAAACTGGGAAATGAATATTTATCATTCACTACCGGCCACTCCTTCAACCCCTTATTTTTAAAAACAACTAGTAAAAATATATTTTAACAATTGGCCTGTAGTCTATTCTGTCTGCCTGAGTTATACCTGATAATTTGATCTTTGGCTAAACCATGGAATGTATCCTGAACCAAACACACAAGAAAGTCTTAATGAGGTTTCTTTGCATCAAACCAATCACCTTTTTTTGGCTGTCATAATTGTTTAGTAGTATATGTTACTGAAGATTAACTTTTAATTGATAAGTAATCTGTAATGAAAAGAGAAAGCTACAAAGTAGTGCCAAGTAGTATGTCACCAGGAATGTCACAGACAGACAGACCTTATAGGTAAGCAGATCTCATAATAGATACAGCTGAAGGGACTCTAGATCTGATGGCTTCCTTAAACTTATGTCGCCCACATCCATTCCCCTCTTGTCTGTTATGACTTCACAGAGTGAAGAAGATCAGAAATAATGCCTGGGCTTTGCCAAGGACTCAATTATGCTTTTGTGCATGTCATGTTGACTATCTCAGTCTGGTGGAGGTGAAGCAAATTGCGACTTGGGAGTTTGATTTCAATCCACAGTCTTGACCACTGCTAATTATGAGCAGAATGTCACTGAAAGAGCTTTGAAGGTCATTTTCTTGCCTTTACTGTTACAATACTTAGCAGAGAACTACTTTTTTTTTCTTTTTTTGCTTTTGAATTTCACTCTCAACTTATAATTTCTAAACCATTTGAGAAAATTTTGGTTCATTAAATTGAAGTAGGCTGATTGAAAATTTCTATACAAAGATATCACAAAAGGAGAAAAAAACATAAAAATAATACTGATTCTTATGGTGGTTCATCAATTAGCATTAAAAGCTAGCTGTTGAAAGTATATTATAAAGGAATGAGATTACTCTCTCATGAGGCTTAAGAAAACAGTCAGCCATAAGTGAAAGAGGAAAGTTTTTCCTAGTTACTTCTAATCTTTCAAGCTAGTTATTGATAATAGTTCTCATAATGAAGGATAAAATTATAGAAAGAAAATACATTGACAGAGAAATTATTCTGTTGCAGTTTGTGTGTGTGCGCTAATCGCTCAGTCCTATCAGACGCTTTGCAACCCCATGGATGGTAGCCCACCAAACTCCTCTGTCCATGGGATTCTCCAGGCAAGAATACTGGAGTGGGTTGCCATTCCCTTCTCCAGGGGATCTTTCCGACCCAAGGATCAAACCCAGGTCTCCTGCTTGTCACAGATTCTTTACCATTGGAGTCACCAACCAGCCTTGTTGGAGAGTTTATTTGACAATAATAACCATAGCTCTTACATATAAAAGTACACTTACAAAAATTCTCAATGAAATGTTAATGAATCAAACACAATGCATGAAGAGAATTATACATCACAATCAGGTGTCATTTATCATAGGTATGCAAGGCTGGTTCAATGTTTGAAAGTCAATTAATTCTTCATATCAGCAGACTCAAAAAGACAAGTGTCATGATCATATTAATAGGTGCAGAAAGAACATTTGCAAAACCCAACACCTACTTGTGATTAAAAAAAAAAAACCCTCCCAGTAAACTAGAAATAAGAGAACTTTCTCAACCTGATAGAAAATATCTACTAAGAAGTCTACAGCTAACATATTTCATTGTGAGACACTAGGAACTTTATTACCAGGGACAAGGCAATAATATCCCCTTTCATCATTGCTTCAACATCGTACTGGAAGCCCTAGCTATTGCAATAAGACAAGGAAATAAAAGATACCTGACTGGGAAAGATGAAACAAAACTGTCAAGAATCAATAAAAAAATATCTTAGTACTAATAAGTTATTATAGAAAGATTACAGGATGCAAGGTTAAAAAGTCAATCACTTTCCGATATATCAGTAATGAATGAGCAGAATTTGAAATTAAAAACACAGTATAATTTACATTAGCATCAAAAATAAATAAAATACCTGGGGATAAATTTAATGCTATATATATAAGACCCATATGGGAAAAATTATGAAGCTTTGATAACAAAATCAAAGAACTACATGAATGGAGAGATATTCCACATTCATGCATAGAAGACAGAATATTAACAACATGTTAGCTCTTCCCAACTTGATTTTACAGTTCCACGTTATATATATATATATACACACACACATACATATACATATATATATATAGAGAGAGAGAGAGAACCACCAACTCAATGGACATGAATTTGAGCAAATTTCGGGCAATAGCAGAGGACAGAGGAGCCTACTGTGCCACGGTTCACAGGGTCACAGAGTTGGACATGACTTAGTGACGGAGCAACAACAATCTCAAGCAAAACCCCAGTTATTTTGTGGATATTGACAAACTGATTCTAAAGTTTATGTGGAGAGGCAAAGATCAAAAACAGCCAAAATGGTATTGAAGAAGAACATAGTGAGAAGACTGACACTACCAAACTTCAAGACTTCTTACAAAGCTGTCATAATCAACATGAAGTGACACTGGTGAAAGAATAAACAAATAGATCAAGGGACCAGAAAAGAGAGCCCGGAAATACACAAACATAAATGTAATCAACTGACTTTTGACAAAGGAAAAAAGACAATAAAGTGGAGCAAAGACAGTCTTTAAACAAATGGTGCTAGAACAACTGGACATCTACATGAAAAAAAAAAACAATTTTATACAACTTTATACCTTTCACAAGCAAATAATCCAAAATTAATCATAGCCTTAAGTATAAAATGTGAAACTATAAAACTTCTAGAAGATCTACATAATCTCAAGTAAGGCAATGACTGTTGAGCTATAACACCAAAGACACACTCCATTAAATCATTAATAAATGAAAATTCATTTAAATTAAAAACTTCTATGAAAGACAATTTCAAAAGGATGGGAAAACAATCTACAGACAGGAAAATATTTATGAAATATCTGAAAAAGAAAACAAAGAACTCTTAAAATTCAACAATAAGAAAGCAAATAACCTGATTAAAAAAATAAGCCAAAGATCTTAATGGATACTTCATAAAAGAAGATGAGGAGATGGTAGATAAGCATTTGAGAAGATTCTCCATATCCTATGTCACCAGTTTTAAAATACAAATTAAAATAACAGTGCAATGTCACTACATATGTATTAGTATGGCCAAAGTCCAGAAAACTGACAGCATCAAATTTTGTCAAGGAAGTAGAGTAACAAAAACTGTCATTAACTGCTGGTGGGAATGCAAAATGGTGCAGCCCCTGCAGAAGATAGTTTGCTGCTTCTTGAAAACTAAACACATTTTATCATATGACCCAGCAGTTGTTGTGCTCTTTGATATTTACCCAAAGGAGCTGAATGAAATCTTACATACACACAAAAACCTGCACACAGATGTTTACAGCAGCTTTATTCATAACTGCCAACTCTTTGAAGCAAGTAAGATGCCCTCCAAGTACCTCCAAGATGTAGGAGGTGAATGATAAACTATGATACACTGAGACAATAAAATATTATTTGGCACTAAAAAGAAATGATCCATTCAAAGACATGAAAGAAATTTAAATGCATATTATTAATGGAACAAAGCCAATCTCAACAGGCTAAACAATATATGATTCCATTGACATAACATTTTGGAAAAGGCAAACTATGGAGAGAAAAAGATCAGTGATAGCCAGGGGTTGGGAGAAGGCCATTAATAAGCAGAGCACAGAGGATTTTTAAGACACTGAAAATATTCTATATATTATAATAATGAATGTGTGTGTGTGTGTGTTAGCCACTTAGTCATGTCTGACTCTTTGTGACCCCATGGATGGTAGCCTACCAGGCTCCTCTGCCCATGGGATTCTCCAGGCAAGAATACTGGAGTGGACTGCTATTTCCACATTTGTCCAAACTCACAGAATGTATTGCAGCAAGAGTGATCCTTAATGAAAGCAATGGAGTTTGGATGATTATGATGTGTCAACAAAGGTTCATCAGCTTTAACAAATGTACCATCTGGTAAAGGATGCTGGTAATTCGAGAGGCTATGCACATGTCGGGGGAGGGATACTTGGGAAACCTCTATATCCCAATTTTTCTGTTAATTTAAAACTGTTATAAAAATTAAGTCTTTAATTTTTTAAAAGTATGCCTTTTTATTTATATGTTCTGCTTTATTATGATGTTCTCATAAGAACTCTGCAAGGTACTTGCATTTATTCAAATTGTATTTTTACAAATGAGTAAAGTGATGCTTAGATGTGTTAAGTACCTTCCCCATTATCCTAGAGGTAATAAGTGGTATAGTCTAGACTGGAATTTAAATTTGACATCAATCTACATTTTTTCCTACTTTATCAGAAGTTGGTAAACTATAGCCTATAAGCCAAATAAACTCTCCAGCTGTTTTGCTAAGTAAAGTTTTATAGGAACATTGTCACCCTAATTATTTTTATGGATGCTTTCACTTTAGGAGAACAAAGTTGATCAGTTGAAACAGATATCATACCCTAAAATTATTCATTACCCCTTTACAGAAAAAGCTTGCCAACACCTGGTAGTACTATAACTTCACAAAGTCATATTTCATCCTGAATTATGTATTTGTGTTCAACTTTTAATTGACTTTAAAATACAGAATGCACTCTGCTAAATACCATAATAAAGACTGAAGATTATTTCTGAAAATATGTGCACATAAACAAATTGAAATTTCACATGATAATCTCAGAGAAAATAACAGAATTTATCTCTAAAAAATTAAGTTATTTGATTTGCCCAAACTCATGGTTGGAAATGAAAACAAGTACAACATTTTCCAGATGATAATCCTGCTTACTACCTGGAAAACAGCAATGTGTTAATTTAACAGTCAGTGGTTCTGGGCTCGTTCAGAACTAATAAATCAATATGATCCTGTGGAAAATTCTGAAAGAGATGAGAATACCAGACCACCTGACCTGCCTCTTGAGAAACCTGTATGCAGGTCAGGAAACAACAGTTACAATTGGACATGGAACAACAGATTGGTTCCAAACAGGAAAAGGAGTACGTCAAGGCTGTATATTGTCACCCTGCTTATTTAACTTATATGCAGAGTACATCATGAGAAACGCTGGGCTGGAGGAAGCACAAGCTGGAATCAACATTGCTGGGAGAAATAGCAATAACCTCAGATATGCAGATGACACCACCCTTATGGCGGAAAGTGAAGAAGAACTAAAGAGCCTCTTGATGAAAGTGAAAGAGGAGAGTGAAAAAGTTGGCTTAAAGCTCAACATTCAGAAAACTAAGATCATGGCACCCGGTCCTATCACTTCATGGCAGATAGATGGGGAAACAGCGGCTGACTTTATTTTGGGGGGCTCCAAAATCACTGCAGATGGTGACTGCAGCCATGAAATTAAAAGACGCTTACTCCTTAGAAGGAAAGTTTTGACCAACCCAGATAGCATATTAAGAAGCAGAGACATTACTTTGCCAACAAAGGTCCGTCTAGTCAAGACTACGGTTTTTCCAGTGGTCATGTATGGATGTGAGAGTTGGACTATAAAGAAAGCTGAATACCGAAGAATTGATGTTTTTGAAGTGTGGTGTTGGAGAAGACTCTTGAGAGTCCCTTGGACTGCAAGGAGATCCAACCAGTCCATCCTAAAGATCGGTCCTGGGTGCTCAATGGAAGGACTGATGTTGAAGCTGAAACTCCAATACTTTGGCCACCTGATGCAAAGAGCTGGCTCATTTGAAAAGACCCTGATGCTGGGAAAGATTGAGGGCAGGAGGAGAAGGGGATGACAGAAGATGAGATGGCTGGATGGCATCACCGAATCGATGGACATGGGTTTGGGTGAACTCAGGGAGTTGGTGATGGACAGGGAGGCCTGGTGTGCTGCAGTTCATGAGATCACAAAGAGTCAGACAGGACTGAGTGACTGGACTGAACTGACTAAAAAAATCTTAAAAGTAACTAAGTTATAAAGTAACTAAAATCAAGGAATGGTTACAAAGCATGCATTTTCACAACTGGGAACACTGAGGACAAATATAAAAATACTGATTATCTGAATGTCACTGATTCAGTATTCAGAATTCCACCTAAAAAGATACAATCCACACTTCACAAGAAAAAACTGAGAATAACTTTTTCCTCTTGGAACATCATTTAATCCAGTGATTTTCTGAAAATATATTTTAAGATAAACAGTAATTTAACTAGAGGTTTGTGGTAAGATTAAATCAAAAAGAGTCTATGAACAGTGAGAAAAAATATGAACAATATTCATAAAAATCAGTCCAAGTATAACTTTCTCCAGCCCATCTATATTGAAGAGACGCTATTGCTTTCTTTCACCCCACAGATATAGACAGAGTACTCTACACAATCCATTATGCTCATCCTCCACTTTATTACTCATCCTTTGGCTACTGTTGCTACACCTGTTACCAGAGAATGTAACCTAGCCCAGAAGAGGAAAAGAAGAGACAGAATGGGCAGTGGTGAGGGTATGCGCATGTGCCTGTTTGTATCCCTATGGATCAGTGTGTGTCTGTGTGTATGCTGATTTCTTCACCCAAAGAATTCCAAGTGACTTGTGAAACAACACCCAACCTAACACAATTCAAGATTTAAAAAAAAAAAATAGGGCTTCCCTGATAGCTCAGTTGGTAAAGAATCCGCCTGCAATGCAGGAGACCCTGGTTTGATTCCTGGGTCAGGAAGATCCTCTGGAAAAGGGATAGGCTACCAGCTGCAGCATTTTTGGGCTTCCCTTACAGCTCAGCAGGTAAAGAATCCAGTTGAAATGCTGGAGACCTGGGTTCAATCCCTGGGTTGAGAAGATCCCCTGGAGAAGGAAAAGGTTATCCACTCCAGTATTCTAACCTGGAGAATCTCCATGGACAGTCCATGGGATCACAGACAGACAGGGTGGAGCGACTTTCACTTCACTGCAAGAATACTCTGATGTGGGAATTTATAAACAAGGGAAAGCAGTAAGCATCTAATTTATTGTATCATTTGATAAATGAACTAAATAAATGTCTCAGAGATATTAGCAGCCCTCAAGCACTTTCTTGAGCTTAGTTCCCAGCTTACCAAGTGGTCACAAGAAATAACTCCAAAGACTTGTCTGTCCTTTCCTTCTTAGGGTCACAGTAGGTCTCTCTTTACATATCTCAAGATCATATCAATGTCTTACTTTTAAATTAGGATATACTGAAATTAGCATATATTACTCATGGAGATAAAAGAAATCAAAACCCCATGAAGGAGTTTGATTTTAAGATACTACTGAATATTTTCTAAGACTTAGTTTTTAAAACTGTCCTCAGAGCTATAATTACTTACTCATAGAAACATTCATTTAAAAAAAGAGACAAAGTCCTAAATATTACTGCAAAATTAAATAGTCTGGAAAAACAAATTAGCCCTACTTTTTATATTAGCTCAAACACACTCATTCACCTACTTACACACACCTCTGATTCAGCACATCACTTTGAGGAGTGGAGATGCAAAATTGAATCAAGTGAGAAACACCAGCATTTAAAGCATCAATCATCCTAACCCATCAATTCCAAATAAATAATAAGTGACATTTAGGGCCTACCTACCTACATAGAGGACACCCTCTTTTGTCCTTCCTGCTGCTTCTGCCACACCCTGCTTGGTTTTTTCAGCCGCAGCCACGACTCCCTCCTTGGCCTTTGAAAGTCCTTTCATGAAAACATCCATGGCTAACGAATTCCTTTACACCACACTGGAGAACACAAAATACACTTTGAGAACTTCTGCGTAAAAAACGAAATTAGAACCACCCAAAGTAAAAACTATTGAAAGATCAGCAGAATCCTCAAAAGAGTGAGATTCTCTTAAGTGTACCTCCATTTCAACCACTGGACAAAGGAGGCTTTTCTTAGCTTTTGCATTAAAAATTTAGCATCTCCCATCCATCTTGGCTGAATAAAGTCTAGCCGCCTAAACATGGATTAGGATGAATCATATGAGCTGTTCTTTCGCGTTTCCGAAGTGAAATTGCACAGAAAGACAGACTCCTCTTTTAACTTCCCAGAGTCCAAATGGTGACAGTATAAGTTAGAAGTGCGTTTAGAAGACATCACAGGGAAAGGAAAGGGACCTGAAGACAGGGGTCAGGGGCACGCTTAAATTCCAGAAGGCAGCTAACAGATCAATCACGAATAGGGGAGGGAAGGAACCACTCACTCTGGGTGTGGCTGAACCTCAGGCCACCTGCGAGCCCACCGCCCTCGCTCTAAATCGCCCAACCTGCACCCGCCCCCGGGCTATCAGCCCCGCGCGTGCAGGAGGGCGCGAGTTCCCACCGCGGCAGCCTCAGGAGGCGCGCCGGCCGCCCGCGGGGGCGCTCTCCCGGAACCCGCCCCCCACCCTGCGCCGCACCTGTTAACCCCTTATCACCTGTTGGCTCGCCGTCTCAGCGCTCCCGCTTAACGATTTGCCAAACGCAGCTTGTTTACTTCACAGAGAGAACAGGGAGGGCGGACTGGGGGCGGGGGCGGTTAAGGGAAGCGACAAATAAAAGTTGAATACTCATACTCCCTGGAGCGTCCTCGCGTTTTCCCAAAGGAAAAGCTTATCCCTGAGAACCCAAACCTCTCGGCCTCTGAGGACGAGAAGAGGGGAGCAATCGAAGCTGGAGGAAAACAGGCCCATTTACTAGGGATAAGTACTCACCTCCGAGAGACTCGACTACAGCTGGTCCTCCCCGCAGCACGCCCACCCCACCGCCGCCCCAACCCCTCGCGTGCCCCCGGGCGTCCGCGATGACTCTGCTCCCTCCGGGTGCTCTCCAGGACTTCCAAAGCTGCCCAATTAGTTTCACAAGCACTTACCAGATTCCCTCGGCTGCTCGGAACTCCAATTTCTCCCCCACCCTCACTTAAAAAAAAAAAAAATTTAAAAACAATTCCCAAACGTTATTAAGAGGATAAAGAGCGCGCAGGAAGGGTGAAGGCGGCACCAGACGAGGGACGGTCCCCAGAGGAGGCGGCCGTCTGCCCAAGCCTGCGCTGGGAGGCTGGCGGCGTGGGAGGCAAACCCACAGACCTGCCGTCGAATTGCCACTCCTCGTCCCCCGCACGAGAGGATTCGAGAGATAAAGGCAGAAGGTCGGAAGGGAAGGGGGCGGGTGGAGGGGAGCGGGGAAGAGCGCCAAGGATGCTAAAGGCGCGGCTCGGTCCCCGGGTCCGCTCTAAAGCCAGCACACACCTCACCCCAAGTCGCCGCGCTCGGTCGCTCGCCCCCTCTCCTTCTAGTCTCCGTGGTCCTCCTCCTCCCCTTCCTCTCACCGCCCCCGCGGCTGATTTGTCAGCTCCTCTCCCCGCCCCTCTCCCGGCGCTTGCTGCTTTCCCAGCCGCGTGCACTTCACTCCTCTCCTCGGATGGGGGTGGGGGCGGGGGAAGACGGAACCTCCAACTCCCGCCTCCCGCCTAGACCTGGGGGACTGGAAGATGGGGTGCTCTGCGGCTCACCTCGAGCTCAGGGTCACGGGCGCTCTCGTGGAGATCCCGAGCGTTAGGCTTGGGCTGAAGTCTCTCCCTCTTTCCCATCACCGCCCCCCTTGTCTCCGCCTTTCCCTCTGGTTCCTCGCGGGGACCCCCACGTCAGATCCAACCTCGGGAAGCGGGGAGTGTGACAGGTCGACCACCAAAGACAGAGCCAGTCCCTCGAGGAGCTGCTGAAAGAAACAGGCAATCTAGGAAGCGTGCTCAGATCACACCTGCCAAGCGCACGTTTCCCTCAGATCAATGAAGTGTGATTAATGGTCATAGGACAAAAGGTTAACGATGCTTTTGTTTCAATATCCTCCAGATTTAGGCCTACTCTTTACCTCTCAAGAGCCCGATATGGTCTCGCGGGCGGAGAGGAGACTAGTAAAGAAGAGTTACAGGTTGAAGAGGCAGGAGGAGGCTAGTCAAATCCTCTCTCCACCCCACTATCACCATTTTCTTTTCCACCAATCAGCGGCTGCCAGACGCTGTTTTCTTTCCCCATCAGTGAAACAAGGAATAAATATTCCCCAGCCCCTTCTCGAAACCAAAGGGCTGTAATGTTTTTTCATTCTCAGAATTGAATTTGCTTTCCAGATGCAGGTGCCTAGATGGAAGAGGCATATCCAGCGTGATTGATTCTCCTCAACCAGTATATCCAATTTTTTCAGAGACTTCTGAAAAGGGAGATTCTATCAACACATACCACTCACCTTCCTGACTTCGAATTCGCGTTGTTCTTGGTGCTGACACTCCACCCCATCCCACACACCGGCACACAGAGACACACGCAAGGGGTTCGAGACAATTTTTGGACTGTTTAACACGGTTTCACCTTTAAGAGCTGGAGGGGAAACAGCTGTTCCTGGATCACACCGGAATGGAGAACGAAACTCCTCCCCCTAAGGACTCCCTCTGCTTTCTTTGCCTGGAAGGGAGGATGCTTTTAGACCTTTAAGGGAAAAACGCGCCTTTGCTATATGTTTTTTGTTCCTTTGTATTGTGCTTTTTGTAGGGCAGAAAAAAGGCTTTCTCTGAACCTTGCACCTCTCTCTGATCCTTGCACTCACACTCTGAAATGTGGGTAAAAAGTAATTTAAATCTACAAAACAACCGTTTGAAACCAAAAGAGGTGGGAAGTGAGTATATGCTACTTAAGCAACTCTTTGCACTATTGGTCGGCTCAGTTGAAAAGTGGTCTTTCCAAAACGCTCCTGTTTTGCTTCCTTGGGATCATAGAAGGTAGCTAAAACTTGGGAGTTGGTTTGCTTTATGACTTTGAGAGTTTAAACAAGTTATGTCTTTCCCTTCATTGATCCCTCTCTTTTCAACTTTTTACTATGGGAGATGTTCAAACATGCAAAAGTGGAGAGAATAAAGGACTCTCTGTGGAATAGCACCCAACTTTCACTATTTTCCAATTATGATTAATCATGTTTCATCTATTTTCTCATCCACTCCCCATTTTTTATCACTACTCCCATCCCCCATTTTTAACTAAATCCCAAGAATTATGTATATCTTTTCATTTGTAAATAATTCAGTATGCATCCATGAGATATCAGAACTATTTTAAAGTAAACACAATGATGTTTTGATGGTATTTTTAAAACTTTAAAAGTAAAGTTTGCATGCAGTGATATGTTCCACTCTGTATTCCTTTAAATACATTTTGCAAAGTACATGCATTAATGTACCGCACACCATTTTGAAGAAATAAGACATTTTCATCCCCTCGAAGTTTCCCTTGTGCCCTTTTCAGTTGTACAGCTTCTAGAATTTCATAAAATAAAACCATACAGTATGAACTTAAAAAAAATCTCTGGCTTCTTCACTCAGCCTAATATTTGGTCATTCATGTTTTTGCATGAACCAGTAGTATTTATTGCTTTCAATTGTTTCTTTTTATTACTGCCAATAATAGTGTTTTGCATTATGACACATCACAACTAGTTATTTAAAATATTTAGTACATATTTAATATTCAATTATTATATATATAGTTAACAGAGACCTTCTTGAGTAATCAAAGGGATGAATAAAATAACAGATATTTTCGACTCTGTGCAGACCAATGAGAGGATTATTTTTTAGGCCTTGTGAAGACCAATAAGAGAATTATTTTGGAGCAGATGTTACATTTTTCTACTTCTTAAAGCATTATATGATTCCACACCTTTGTGTGTTACATTATGGTTGGCAAAAGACTAATGTATGATCATTTAACCATAACAAATGGGTACGTTAAGTTTTATTATGTAACTTTTGTAGTTAGGGAATCGAAGTCTCAAAGAATTTTGGTAAAAGGCAGAAATTGCATAGCTTTTAAGTGGCAGAGCTGACATAAGCCAGCAGGAACTATTCCAAAAGACCAGTTGTCTCCTGAACTGGCAGTACTCTCTGGTACCTTCCTCTCTGGGCATGGGATAGGGTGGGAGGTAAAAGGTGAGACCCAGTTCTGTTAGAAACAACCTTGAATTTGGATATGACCTTGGAAATCAAGGAGAGTTTCTGTTCCAAAACACTGCCTTCATATTTGAAATGTTGCCATTTCTATACTAGTAATTATAGGAAAAGTTGATTTCTCATCAACCACAAAAAAGAAAATAATTAAATCAAAATTATAAAATAATTCTTTGCCATTTAAAACTTTATGTTTTACTCCTCTTTTCATCCCTCAAGGTGCCTTAAACACAGTAAGCAGTCAATAAACTTTTAGTTACTGGTGATAGCAGTAGTGACATTTCTTATATTCTACCTGTATTCTCTGAGCTCAGTATTCATAAGGAGGCAGAACAACTCAAACACAAAAAAGGGAACGAGAAGTTAATAAAGGATTGTTTGGGTTTTTTTTTCACTTTCATCATTAGTTTACAACATAGCCTTGAGATAATTTTTAACTATTGGAATATAACTTTAAAAGTTAAACTAAAAAAAAATTAATTAATTGAATGGCTTGACCCTCATAAGGAATATGGAAGGATAACCTGTTGGGAGGCATTACTGACTGTATATTTTGTTAATGACTACATTCATGTTTGTTTTACTCCTTGATAAATGAAATCTAGATATTTTGCTTCTTTCTAATAGGAGTGTTTGAGTTTAATTGAGTAATTTAGCTTAAGAGTAACATTCTATGAAATGCATGATTAATCTAAACTCTGTCTTTAGCATAAAACAAGTGAATTTTTAGGTGTGCCATGTGATAAGCTTGAACTACAAAGAGGAATGACATGAAAAATAAGGAAGCTTCAGTGACTATAGAAGAAAGGAAGGATAAGAATTGATTTAATGTGTTTCAGTAAGGAAAATGCAATTTTTACTATCTCTGAATGATTTTATTCTATATTTGTTGTGAACACAAGGAACAAAGTAATGTCGATTCTTGGGCCACTTGTTATTCTCTGTCTGCACCTTCCTCTCGTCTTCTGCAGATGTATGAAAAACAGGAGGTAGTGAGATCTAGGTAGGCATCTCTTCTATTTCAAAGTGGGTACAGAAGGGAAAGCCTAATGCATTCAGTTGGGATGGCATTGTGTGTGGTACGGGAAAGGGTTGCACTTGAGACAAGGCAGTAGGGTTACTCCAAAGAGATATAAAAAGGAATAAAGAAAATGTATAAAGTCCAAAGAAGATTATCTAATTTGACCCTATGTAAAACTTCATGTTGTTTCTACAATGTCATATACAGCAAAAAATAAACGAAAAAAACTAAATGCACTCATACTCAGTCATGTCCAATTCTTTGTGGTCCCATGGACTATATCTTGCCAGGCTCCTCTGTCCATGGGGATTCCCAGGCAAGAATACTGACATGGATTTCCATTTCCTACTCCAGAGGATCTTCCTGACCCAGGGATTGAACCTGCATCTCCTATGTCTTCTGCTTTGGCAGGAAGGTTCTTAACCATCAGCGCCACCTGGGAAGCCCAAAAAACAATGGACATTTATTCTAGCACAATATCATTTATCATATTTATCAATGTTGTAGTATATCCTCATTAATGTTGCTGCTGCTGCTAAGTCGCTCCAGTCGTGTCTAACTCTGTGAGACCACATAGATGGCAGCCCACCAGGCTCCCCCGTCCCTAGGATTCTCCAGGCAAGAACACTGGAGTGGGTTGCCATTTCCTTCTCCAATGCATGAAAGTGAAAAGGGAAAGTGAAGTCGCTCAGTCGTGTCCGACTCTCCGCGACCCCATGGACTTCCGCCTACCAGGCTCCTTTGTGCATGGGAGTTTCCAGGCAAGAGTACTGGAGTGGGTTGCCATTGCCTTCTCTGAATTTGAAAAGATACATGCATCTTAATGTTCATAGCAGCAATATTTACAATAGCTAAGACACCTCAATGCCCATCCATATATACATGCAATGCGATAATACTCAGCCATAAAAATTAGTGAAATAGTGCTATTTGCAGCAACATGGGTGGATCGAGAAGTTATCATATAAAGTGAAATCAGACAAATATCATATGATATCACTTATATGTGGAATCTAAAAAATGATACAAATGAACTTATTTATGAAAGAAACAGACTCCCCTACATAGAAAACAGACATATGATTATTGAAGAGTGAAGATAGACGGAGGGATAAATTGGGAATTTGAGATTAACATATACGCACTACTACCTAGGAATAAACCTACCTAAGGAGACAAAAGATCTGTATACAGAAAACTGTAAGACACTGATAAAAGAAATCAAAGACAATATAAACAGACTGAGAGGTATACCATGTTCTTCAATTGGAAGAATCAATACTGTGAAAATGACTATACTACCCAAAACAATTACAGATTCAGTGCATTCCCTATAAAATTACTAAAGGCATTTTTCACAGAACTGGAACAAAAGCTTCCACAGTTCATATGAAAACAAAAAAGATTTGAATAGCCAAGGCAATCTTTGGAAACAAAAATGGAACCAGAAGAATCAATCTTCCTGACTTTAGACCATACTACTAAGCTACAGTCATCAAAACAGTACTGTACTGGCACAAAACAGAAATATAGGCCAAAAGAACAAGACAGAAATCCCAGAGATAGACCCACATACCTATGGGCACCTTAGCTTTGACAAAGGAGACAAGAATATACAATGGAGACAAGATAGTCTCTTCAATAAATGGTGCTGGGAAAACTGGACAGCTACATGTAAAAGAACGAAATTAGAACACTTCCAGACACCATACACAAAGATAAACTCAAAATGGATTAAAGGCCTAAATGTAAGACCAGAAACTATTAAACTCTTCGAGGAAAACATAGGCAGAACACTCCTTGACGTAAAACAAATCAAGATCCTCTTTGACCTACCTCCTAGAGTAATGGTAATAAAAACAAAAAATAAACAAATGGGACCTAATTAAACTTAAAAGCTGTTGCACAGCAAAGGAAGCCATAACAAGATGAAAAGATAATCCTCAGAATGGAAAAAAAAATAGTTTCAAATTAAGCAACTGAGAAAGCATTAATCTCCAAAATAGAGGAGCAGAAAATATACAAACTCAGTATCATAAAAACAAACAACCCAATCAAAAAGATGAGCAGAGGACATAAGTAGACATTTCTCCAGAGAAGACATGCAGTTAGCTAATAAACACGTGAAAAAATGCTCAACATCACTTATAATTAAAGAAATGCAAATCAAAACTACAATGAGGTATCACCTCACACTGGTCAGAATGGCCATCATCAAATTTCTACATACAATAAAATTTGGAGAGGATACTGAAGAGAGCCCCTTTGCATGGTTGGGGGAATGTAAATCAATACAGTCACTATGGAGAATAATATGGAGATTTATTTTTAAAAAACTAGGAATAAAACTACCATATGACCCAGCAGTCCCACTACTGGGTATATTCCCTGAGAAATCCGCAATTCTGAAAAACACATGTACCCCAATGTTCATTGCAGCACCATTTGCAATAGCCAGGACATAGAAGCAACCTAGATGTCCATTGACTGATGAATGGGTAAAGAAGTGGTGGTACATATATACAATGGAATATTACTCAACCATAAAAAGGAATGAATTGGAGTCAGTTCTGGTGAGGTGGATGAAACTAGAGCCTGTTATAGAGTGAAGTAAGTCAGAAAGAGAAAAACAAACATCATGCATTAAGGCATATAAATGGAATCTAGAAAAATGGTACTGATGAGCCTACTTGCAGGGTAGAAATAGAGACACAGACGTAGAGAACAGACTTGAGGACAGAGCACAAGAAAGAAAGGGTGGGATGAACTGAGAGAGTAGCACTGAAACATACACATCACAGATGGCCAGTGGGAATCTGCTCTATGACACAGGGGGCTCAAATCTGCTCTGTGGCCACCTAGAGGGGTGGGACAGGGTGGGCGGTGGGAGGAAGTTTCAAGCCGGAGGGAACCTCTGTATACCTATGGCTGATTCATGTTGAAGTATGGCAGAAACCAACACAACATTGCAAAGCAATTATCCTCCAATTAAAATCAAATTTTAAAAACTTACACATATGACTATCTAATGTATAGCACAGGAAACTATATTCAATTTCATGTAATAATCTATAAAGAAAAAAGAATCTGAAATACAATGTATATATTCTGAATCACGTTGTTGTACACTTGAAACACTGTTAATCAATTATAGTCAAAAGATGTTTTAATTATAAATGAAACAAACAAAAAATAAAATGTTTTAGTACTAGAAGGCAAAATGTGTTTATGAACTCAAGACATGCGTAAGCATGGTAGACTTCAGAAAGTGGAGGTACTGGGTACAAGCTAAATGCAGGGACTTATCTAGGCTCTTCTACTTTGTAAGCTGACTGAGAGCAAGTATCCATACTCTCTAAACTCTAATTTTTGTTTATCTGTAAAATGTGATTATATCTTATGACTACTGTAAGGAATAAAATACTGAGCAAAGAACCAAGCACAGTGGAATCTCTCAAGACAAGTAGCCATTATTATTATCTGGCCACTATGTTTCAGGGTGCCCTAGGAAACACTTTTTCTCATTGCAATAGTTTTCAATATTATTTCCAGCCCTTTGCAACTTCCCCTCCCCCACAAAACACCTGAGGTATCTGATGCCACCCCATCAATAACATTGACTTACTATGGCAGGTAAAATATTTCCAGCCTGGGACAGAAGTTGTGGGGAGATTAAAGACATTGTTATCGGTCATTAGATGAAAATCTGCCATTATCTTTTGTCTCTTCTTAATGCGTAGATTACAATAACAACATCATTCATGGCAATTTGTTTCAGGAGACTGAATAAATACAGTAATAGAAATATTTTGCTCTCTTTATTGACAGTTTTACATTCTTGGAATCTGGTTTCTTTAAAGGGGTGGTGACTGAGTTCTATATGAATTATGTTAATTTTCCAAGGGAGAAAAATGAAATGAAACAACAAATGGAGTTCTAAGTTTGACGGACTCATTGTGACAGCACCTCTGAAAGGCTTCAGAATGAATATCCAGTTCGGAGATAAACTCAGCCTCTAATGTTCCAGGTGAGTGAAGAATGGACAGACTGATGAGACAGTGACAGATCGACTTATACTTTTCAACAGCATCTGTGTGCAGAAAGGCAGAAAATAAATGGATGAAAAAGCATTTCATGGGAATTTATAATTTGTGTCTGTGTGTGGTGTTTTAAATTGAAGTTATAATGCCCTTGCAAGCAGAGCAATCATAACAAATTAGCAAAATGAGTATGTTTCTTATAACATCGTAATTATCTGGGCATCTGATATATTTTCCTCTGAAGACAATTTGATGGTATGAAATGGCATTTAAGAAATTTTCTTCAACACTGTAAAAAACACATCATTGATAATTCGAAAGCTTGTTATCCCACCTAAAATTGGGAATTTGTAAGAGGGTAAGATAAGAAAATGAGAATGAATTATTTCTAAATGGTTACTTGATAAATACATTAACATCAAAACATATTCACATAAATACAGATTTGTTACATCATTTTGCCTAAAATATTATAATGTATCATATAATCAGTTGTCTATTTTTAACTTTTTATTTTTGATTTTTATAAGCATAACTTGACAAATTTTCTAGTGTCTTCACAAAAGTAGGATAAAAACTTGCCTATATATTCAGTCCAATAAGTTTTTCATATACAAAGTATTATGAATGAGTTCCTTTTAAATCAACTTCTCTATAGTAAAATATGATTGTTCTTTAAGTCACATTCTTTTCTGAGTCTGTTTTTATGTAAGTTTCTCTTAACTTTCTTCTTTAATATATTGTACTAAATGTTTTTTGCTTCTGTTTTTAGGTTAGGCTAAGAAGAAACACCTAGTAAGTTCCAGAGTACCACAAAGAATGAATTTTTTAATAGAACTGGGATAATTTGGAAATGGTTAAAAAATAAAGTTGTGTATTTTTATTTTTAAATTACCAAAAGTTGAGGTGCAGAAACAGAACTGCTTAAATACGTAAATCTCCAATTTCTACAGGATATCTGAATAGATGTTTCACATGTCACATGACTACATATTCAAATCACAGTTATAAGAAAGAAAAAATAGCATTCAAAAATCTTCACATAGTGCAACCATCAATAAGAATGATTCATGTAATAATCTAATTGATAGTAATTATTTAGGGGTGTGCAGCTGATTTTCAGATAAGGAAGTAGTGTATAAGTACCAGATCATCAACATGTTAACAAAAGAATTTTGTTGTTTAGTCGCTAAGTCATGTCCAACTCTTTTGTAACCCCATGGACTGTAGCCCATCAGGTTCCTCTGTCCATGGGATTTCCCCAGCAAGAATTCTGGAGTGGGTTGCCATTTTCTTCTTCAGAGGATCTTCTGACTGGGGGATCAAACCTACATCTCCTGCTTGGCAGGCGGATTCTTTACCGCTGAGCCACCAGGTCAGCATTTAAATAATTAAATAATTATTTAAATAATTAAAATCACTCCCAAGCTAAGTCAATTCAGTCGTGTCTGACTCTTTGGGACCCAGGGAGTATAGCTCACCAGGCTTCTCTGTCCATGGGATTCTCCTAAGATATGTTAAAAGTCAATCATAATGGGACAGACTGATGATAGTTTATAAATATAATAATCACTTGAAATAGCAGGAGAGCTTTCAACATTGCTGTATATATGTAATATTTAGTTAATAATCATATATAAATATGTCTGTGGGTAATGAAAAGAGTTGTTTAGCAAAAGTGTATTTAAAATAGTACACTGCTTTTATTTAGGAAGTTTAGAAACTTTGTTAAGGATAGTGCCAAAAGTGAGGGTCCCCTATCTTTATTACAAAACTTCAGGATGCATCTTTCAATGGTACACAGAGAGTTATCTGTAGATGAACAAAGGTTCACAAGCGTCTAATATTATAATGGCTAAACAGATGGTGACTGCAGCCATGAAATTAAAAGATGATTGCTCCTTGGAAGAAAAGTTATGACCAATCTAGACAGCATATTAAAAAGCAGACATCACTTTGCCAACAAAGGTCCATCTAGTCAAGCTATGGTTTTTCCAGTAGTCATGTATGGATGTGAGAGTTGGCCTATAAAGAAAGCTGAACACTGAAGAATTGATGCTTTTGAACTATGGTGTTGGAGAAGACTCTTGAGAGACCCTTGGCCTGCAAGGTGATCCAACCAGTCCATCCTAAAGGAAATCAGTCCTGAATATTCATTGGAAGGACTGATGCTAAAGCTGAAGCTCCGACACCTGATGGGCATCTGATGCAAATAACTGACTCATTTGAAAAGACCCTAATGCTGAGAAAGATAGAAGGCAGGAGGAGAAGGGGACCACAGAGGATGAGATGATTGGATGGCATCACTGACTCAATAGACATGAATTTGAGCAAGCTCCAGGAGTTGGTGATAGACAGGGAAGCCAAGCATGCTGCAGTCCATGGGGTCACAAAGAGTTGGACACAACTGAGCAACTGAGCTGAACTGAAACAGGATTTAGCAGAGTGGCAGTGGAGAGCAGCAGTGAAGCAAGGCAAGTGCTTTCCCTCACTGTGAAGAGGGTCAGCATCTCAGAGACTGCTCCTCAGGGAAAAATATCTAGAGAGAGTCACTTATCCCTTTCAGAGAGAGAAGCATGCTCTCTAATTCCTACACAAACCAGAGGACACTGCAGAACATATATACTATTGATTCCTGCTTTACTAACCAGTTGGAAATATCCATGGAATAATTTTTACAAGATATTTTTCTCTTTTATTTATTTCTTTAATTTTCTTTACTTTATTGTGTTGGTTTTGCCATACATTGACATGAATCCACCATGAGTTTACATATGCTCCCCCTCCAGAACCCTCCTCCCTCCTCCCTCCCGATTCCCTCCCCCTGGGTCATCTCAGTGCATCAGCCCCAAGCATCAAACCTGGGCTGGCGATTGATTTCACATATGATAATTAACATGTTTCAATGCCATTCTCCCATATCATCCCACCCTTGCCCTCTTCCACAGAGTCCACGAGACTGTTCTATACATCTGCGTTCCTTTTGCTGTCTCCCATGTTGGGTTCTCGTTACTGTCTTTCTAAATTCCATATATATGTGTTAATATACTGTATTG
>ML662438.1:7476440-7508810 GCA_007570785.1 Antilocapra americana
ACTTCCAAAACTATGTTGAATAGTAGTGGTGAGAGTGGGCACCCTTGTCTTGTTCCTGACTTCAGGGGAAATGCTTTCAGTTTTTCACCATTGAGGATAATGTTTGCTGTGTGTTTGTCATATATAGCTTTTATTACATTGAGGTATGTTCCTTGTATTCCTGCTTTTTGGAGGGTTTTTATCATAAATGGATGTTGAATTTTGTCAAAGGTTTTCTCTGCATCTATGAGATAATCATGTGGTTTTTATTTTTCAATTTGTTAATGTGGTGTATTACATTGATTGATTTGCGAATACTGAAGAATCATTGCATCCCTGGGATAAAGCCTACTTGATCATGATGTATGATCTTTTTAATGTGTTGTTGGATTCTATTTGCTAGAATTTTGTTAAGGATTTTTGCATCTATGTTCATCAGTGATATTGGCCTGTAGTTTTCTTTTTTTGTGGCATCTTTGTTGGGTTTTGGAATTAGGGTGATGGTGGCCTCGTAGAATGAGTTTGGAAGTTTACCTTCCTCTGCAATTTTCGGGAAGAGTTTGAGTAGAATAGGTGTTAGCTCTTCTCTAAATTTTTGGTAGAATTCAGCTGTGAAGCCATCTGGTCCTGGGCTTTTGTTTTTTGGAAGATTTCTGATTACAGTTTCAATTTCCGTGCTTGTGATGGGTCTGTTAAGATTATCTATTTCTTCCTGGTTTAGTCTTGGAAAGTTGTACTTTTCTAGGAATTTGTCCATTTCATCCAGGTTGTCCAGTTTATTTGCATATAGTTGCTGATAATAGTCTCTTATGATCCTTTGTATTTCTGTGTTTTCTGTTGTGATCTCTCCATTTTCATTTCTAATTTTGTTGATTTAGTTCTTCTCTCTTTGTTTCTTGATGAGTCTGGCTAATGGTTTGTCAATTTTATTTATCTTCTCAAAGAACCAGCTTTTGGCTTTGTTGATTTTTGCTATGGTCTCTTTTGTTTCCTTTGCATTTATTTCTGCCCTGATCTTTAAGATATCTTCCCTTCTACTGACCCTTGGCTTCTGCATTTCTTCCTTAAAGAAAGCAGGAGTGGCAATACTCATATCAGATAAAGTAGACTTTAAAATAAAGGCTGTGAAAAGAGATAAAGATGGACATTACATAATGATCAAAGGATCAATCCAAGAAGAAGAAATAACAGTTATAAATATATGTGCACCCAACATAGGAGCACCACAATATGTAAGACAAATGCTAACAAGTATGAAAGGGGAAATTAACAATAACACAATAATAGTGGGAGACTTTAATACTCCACTCACACCAATGGATGCATCAACTAAACAGGAAACTCAAATTTTAAATGATACAAAACCAGTTAGACCTAATTGATATCTATAGGATATTCCACCCCAAAACAATGAATTTCACCTTTTTCTCAAGCGCACATGGGACCTTCTCCAGAATAGATCACATCCTGGGCCATAAATATAGCCTTGGTAAATTCAAAAAAATTGAAATCATTCCAAGCATCTTTTCTGACCACAATGCAGTGAGATTAGATATCAATTACAGGAGAAAACCAGTTAAAAATCCCAAAATATGGAGGCTCAACAACACACTGCTGAATAACCAACAAATCACAGAAGAAATCAAAAAAGAAATCAAAATATGCATGGAAATGAATGAAAATGAAAACACAACAACCCAAAACCTATGGGACAGTATAAAAGCAGTGCTAAGGGGAAAGTTCATAGCAATACAAGCTCACCTCAGGAAACAAGAAAAAAGTCAAATAAATAACCTAACTTTACACCTAAAGCAACTATTTTTCTCTTTTAAAGTGTTGGATTTTCTTTATGAAAGCATTTGGCCTGGATGATTTATACCCTCATGATCACTATGATCCTACTTCTCAAAATTTCTTTCACATTTTTTTTTCTCCCCAAGGAAAAAAACATGAATTTAACACCTGTCAGAGTAGAGTTTAATTACATAGAAAGAATGTTATACCTTTTAGAGTGCTAATTAGAGACAATAATAATATGACAAGTTTCATCTAAAATCTTTTCAAATTATTCTATCAGTGTTGGAATGTTGTTGAGTGTCTGCATGCTTGCCAAATATGCAAATTTATTTTTTCTGTGATTTAGAGATGGTATCATGAGGAAATTTCCCATATGTGAACTGTGTATTCTGATTGACATATTGAGACCTTTAATGAAGGTAAAGAGAAATACAGAAAACTCTGTGAATATGTAGAAGATAGGATGCAGAAGCTTTACATAATTAGGGGGCCTGTCATCTAGTCAAGATTTTTCTTTCCCTCTTTTCACCCTAACCTGTCTCTCTTTCAGCTTTGTCTTTTGATTTCTCATGCCTTTCTCTCTCTAATACTGGCACTAACAGCTAGTAGAATTAATAACCCGAGTGTGATGGGCTGAATCATGTCCCTCCCAAACACATATGTTAACGTCTTAACCTGTAGGATTTCAGAATATGACTGACATTTGAAAGACCATCTTGAAAGTAGTAGTTAAGTGTGGTCATTGAGTTTGGCTTGATTCAGTGTAACTGGTGGCCTGATTAGAAGAGGAGTTTAGGATAAAAACACACACTCAGAGAAGGCAGTGTAATGACACCAGGAAAAGACAGTCAGCTGCAATGAAGGAGAGAGACCTTCATTGGAAGCAACCCTGCTGCCACATTGACCTCAGGCTTCTAGCCCCAGAATAACAAAAAATACATTTGTTATTTAAGACATCCAGTCTGTGGCACTTTGTTATGGTAGTTTTAGAAAATGTATGCTTCAGAATGCTAGTTATAGTTTCAAATAAAATTATGTAGCTACACAATAAGCCTTTTTTTTTATAAAAGTTCTTTATTTTGAAATAATTTAAAACTTGAGGAAAAGTTACAAAAATACACCTCGTCAGTATAAAGCTCACCAGACTCACTGATGCGGACGTTCGCGCTCTGCCCGCGCACAGCGAGGGGAGGGCCCTGTCCTTCAGGCCCAGGCTGAGCGCGCCCGCGGAGGTCTGTCCTGAGTTCACGCCCGAGAGCCCACTCAGCAGGCGCGCCCAGCAGGCCCAGGCTCCGTCTGGTCTCGTGCGGACTTGAGAGTTGCAGGGAGTAAGTGACACTCAGGGGGAGACGTCCTGTCCCACGGGGGAACATGAGGCGAGGAGCCAGGAGTGCCCTCCACACGCGGGGCCTGGGTCAGCTGCTGCCGTTGCCAGGACACTGGCCTCCCAGACACTTCACACAACACCAGGCACGTTTAACGGACGACTTCTGACCCTTTAGCCAATATGTGAAAACATGCAACCCCCACCAGTTTCTCGCAGACTGCATGCAGCCTCGAGCTCGTTACACCGGAAACAGTCGGACACCGCACACCCGCTCCCCTCACCGCCCAGCGCCGGCCCGTCCGCCCGCCTTCCCGAGGCCATAGTTATTTGAGAATGATTTAAAATACAGGTGAAATGTAACCCTGGAGCAAAATACACTCCTTTACCCGTGACAGTCGTGACAGTCGGCCCCAGCCACACCCGCCTTCCACACCAGCCGTACAAGCCAACGCCCTGCAGACAGGGGCGCCCCCGCCCCGCCGCTACATCCGGAGGGCCCCCCGCCCCTGCAGGGCCCGCGCACACAGTTCGGCCCGCTCCCCCAGGGCTCCGGCCTCCGGGGCGCCCCTCAGCAGGAAGTGGCTGATGAAGAGCTTCAGGCCCTCGCGCAGCAGGCCCAGCGCCGGCTTGTCCGACACCCTTGCAAAAATCAAACCAAGGTCTTCAACTTCTGTTTCCATTAGCAGTATATGTAACACTTTTCATAAGAAGTGGACTCTGGGTTTGTCCAGTTCACTGAATTCCACAACCTTTAAGAGGGAAAGTGGCAGTGACTTCGTCTTCAACAAATGGGCCACCAGATGAACCAGATTAGCAAAGTTAGTGGCTGGCAGATTTTCTAGGTCCCGAAATTATGTAGCTACACAATAAGCCTTGTCATCATACTTTCCTGAGGAAATCTGAAATTTATAGAAGCTATGTGACTGGCTCAGGATTAACCACCCAGTATTACTCCAGTAGATGATGGGGAGGCTATCATTTTTCTGCAGATACTAATCCCTTTGTCTACTCTCTCATAATTGAATATGCCAGGGAATAAAATATGTACAATTAATACCAGCCCATCTCCTCCTTCATAAGTGCTTGTCTTGTGCTTTATAGGCTTCAGAGAGTAGAGAACAAAATCTGGGGGTGGAGAACAAAAGCTGGCACTATGAATATCTTTAAATAAATATGCACAACCAAAAGTAACATTCTGAAGCTTGAATTTAAGGCTCTATATCCATTCTAACCAATATCATATGTCTTACTATCTCATCTCTGATTATTTAAAAAGATGAATAGGTTAACCTAAAAATCATTGGTGTATTAAACATTTTGTGACTGAGAATTTGAAGACCTAAATTATAATCAGGTTATAAGGAATGTCTGAATTCACCACCCTTATGACAAGCTGGAATATCAAAAGCATCCAGTAACTCTTAAACAGCCCAGACAATTCAATAGAAGGTGAACATGTTGACTACTAAATAGGGCATAGAAGATAGACAGTATCATTTATATTCTAAGGGATTCATCTTTTACATGTATCTTTCTTGGCCTTGGAATTCTGACTGTGAGCCTATGTATGTTACCAAATATTCAGTACACACAATTGCTATTTATTGAACAAATGGGGGCCACTCTTTTTTTATATTTGGTGCCTAGCATGTGTCCAGGGGAAGGACCCAGGAGGTTCCCAAGCACTTCCTCGCCATTTGATCTCCAGTTTACAGGACTCAGTCACTCCTTGAATTCCATTGTTTACTTTTGCAGGAACCTATTTACTTACCCAAGGGAATCCTGTGAGGACTAGGGTTCTGCTTTAATTTTGACAGTACTTATATTGAAAACCTGGCAATTTGCTCCAAAATCTTCCAAAAGGCAGACTGATGCATTCATGGGAAGATTGACATGCTATTTTGATTTTGATTCAAAATGTTATTCCAAAAATTATTACAAAAATGCAAATCAAAACAACAATGAGATATTACTTCACATGTGTCAGAATGGTTATAGTCAAAAATATCTTCAAATGTTGAAGAGGATGTGGAGAAAAGGGAACCCTTGTACACTCTTGCTCGGAGTGCCAATGGTTGCAGCCACTACGGAGTTTCCTGAGAAAACTAACAATAGAACTTTCATATGAGCTAGCAGTTCTAATCCTGGGTATACATCTGGAAAAACAAAAAACACTAATTTGAAATAATCATGCCCCCATGCAAGACGGGGCTTCCCTGCTGGCTCAGATGGTAAAGAATCTGCCTGCAATGTGGGAGACCTGGATGTGATCCCTGGGTCAGGAAGACGCCCTGGAGAAGGGAATGGCTACCCACTCCAATATTCTTGCCCAGAAGATTATGTCAACAGAAGAGTCTGGCGGGCTCCAGCCCATGGGATCACAAAGAGTGGGACATGACTGAGCATCTGTCACTTTCACTTTCAATGTTTATTGCATCACTATTTGCAGAAGTCAAGATATGGAAACAATTCAAGTGCCCATCAAGAGACAAATAGATAGGATTAATGATTAATAATATTAATAAAATTATATATATAGAATAGAATATTTCTCAGTCATTAAAAGTAATGAAATATCATCATTTGCAGCAATATGGATGGGCCTAGAGAATATTATGCTTAGTGAAATAAGTCAGACAAACACTGTATGATATCACATATATGTAGAATCTAAAAAATAATACAAATGATGAATATATATGCAAAACAGAAATGAGCTCACAGATATAGAAGACATTCTAGTGGTTATCAATTATGAGAGGGAAGTGGATGGGGCAAATTAAGAGTACTGGATTGAGAGATATAAACTACTAGGTAGAAAATAGATAAACACCAAGAATATATTGTAAAGTAGAGGCAGTTATGCCTATTATTTTATAATAACTCAATGGATTGTAATCGGTACATATACTGAATTGTTGTGCTATATACCTGAAATTAATATAACATTATAAATCAACAACTTCAATAAAAATATTATATCATTCTAGTCTGGTTATTTAATTTTTATTCGAATAAGATTGGTTGAATCTTTAAATTCTTTCTCTTATTCAGGTTTCTATTTTTTGTTTTTATTATTCTTACTCTCCTATTAATAAAACAAACTTATTCAGATGATAAAATTGTCTATTTTTATAACATGAAGAAATTTGTCAGAATAGGAAAGAACAACTGTGAAGAACTCACTCATCTTTGTTCATTCTTTTTACCAAGATGTTGGATTATTTCCCAGACTCAGTTCTACATCCTTCAATCCTAGCAAAAACACTTTTCAATGACAGAATTATTGGAAACTTTGAAAAGAAAATGAAACGTGAGCGCTGTCATCCAGTAGCATGCAGATTCATGGAACCTTTGGGAAAAATTAGAATACTCTGCTTACTGTGTTAATTTTAGACTATATTCCTCAAATTTCCTGTCCTTCCAACTATGGTAGAATGTGCTCTGTGTTCTGCTGTGTATATTCAGCAACAAAACTGTGATTCAAGTGAAACTTTGAAATGCAGCCTCATAGGTGCTGTAAGAGGCACCAGGAACAGAGATGATTATGAAAGCAAGAAAAATGTTGGCAACATGAAGGGCTAGTGTTTTTATATACTAAATTGTATATTTATGTGCCTAATCAAATTACTATCATATTTTCCATTATTGGATACAGTATACAGAGGAACTTGATTTTAACACTGGGCAGATTCATCATATAGGACTCTGCTGTATGACTAAATCACCAAAGTGGAGTATACGTGCAGTAGATAAATAATAATAGTTTAAGATAATTTTTGTCAGTTTACAGAGTCTTAAAAGAAGATATATATTATTAATAAATATTTAGAGTTTTGATAAAAAGTAATAATTTATCAGAATTAATGCTAACTTTACCTCTAGACCCTCATATTTGGGTAATCAGTTGAACAAAGGTTGATACTTCAACAGTTCTGATTGTATTTACAACAAGATATTTAACATTGAATTGAAAATTATATGACAATATTAATTTACTTTCCACTAACAACAGATATTCAATTCTTTGTTGGTAGAGTATCACCAAAAAGTACACATTAGTACCTGCATATTTGCTGAACCATGATGGCGAGAAAGATTTGGCTAAACTTATGAAATGTCACTCTGCCGGTTACAAAGCTACCGCTGTTAAGTCCAAGTTTATTTTCCCTTTCTTTTTTCTCTGGTCCTGGGGCTCGGATCCAGAAACTATGTTCCCTTGCTTGCTGACTGGTTGGACTCTGCCAAACGAGGACCTTAGAGGTATAGCAGAAAAAGGGGGAAGGAACTGATTCCTCTTACCTGATGGCTGTGGCCAATGACATGTAATTCCAGCCATCTTCCCATTCCAGCCGCAGCAGCCGGTCCTCATCACTAGCTTCATTCTTACATTCTGGAACCAGCCTCATTGCTCCCCTCAGGGTTTCCAAAACCAGGGGGGTGGCACCCTCTCCTTGGATATCTAAGGTACTACTAGGGACTCCTCCTGGACTTGGGAGTTCTCAGCACCAGCTGTCTAGGCAGTGTTTCTTTCTCTGGGCTTGACGTCCTCATCAGCTCCGCCCTGAGCTCCTGCCATGCCAGCACAAGCCTGGCAGCACCTTTCCTCAGGAGCATGAGAGCCAGATCTACAGGACGCCTGCTTCCAAACTTTAGGTTTCCATAATAACCCCAACCTTTGACCTTCGTTGCCCCAGTCTCAGCAGCAATATCTACTTTTGTACTTAGTAATCTTTGTGTTATCCTATTATGTCCTTTTTCAGTCCTTCAGTGCTATTTAAACAGTTCTTATGTTAAATTTCCTGCTTTGAAAATCAACTATTGTTCCAGTTTTCACTAAAACTTTATTAACTGACTGAGTGACTTAGGTAAGTAAAACAAATTTAAGACTATTCTGATCTAGTGAAGGTAAAACTTTAGAATAATTCACAAAAAGTTTATCTTAGGAACATAAAAATAGATTTAATAAACCAAGTTTTTTAGGTTATTGTTCTTATTTAATACCTGAAATAACTAATATTAAACATATTAATTATTCAAATACACAATAATAATTTAGTATTTTTAATATTATTTTTGTAGTTCTTTCAATAAGGCAAGAAAAAGTAAACCTTAGTCTCTGCCTCAGTAACTGATTTAAAAATTTGAATTAGGATATGGATGAAAAGTTTAATTCTTTTAGAATTTCACAGTGGAAATTCTGTAAACATATCAATGTATAGAATTCTATTCTGTTATTCCTAAACAAAAGTCTGAAAACTAACAGTCTCGCTATCTAGTATGTGTGTGTGTATTAGCCACTCAGCCGTGTCCAACTCATTGCAACCCTGTGGACCATATGTAGTCCGCCAGGCTCCTCTGTCCATGGAATTCTTTAAGCAAGAACACTGCAGTGGGTAGCCATTCCATTCTCCAGGGGACCTTCCAGACCCAGGGATCGAACCCAGGTCTCCCACATTGCAGGCAGCTTCTTCATTGTCTGAGCCACCAGAGAAGCCCCACTGTCTAGTACAGCACAAGGATAATTTGACTGAAAACATGTTTTCTTCAAATTACAGATTAAAAAGTACTCAAGATAGTTTCTTGCCTTTACCTACCTGGATATAAAACAAACAAGAAAATGTACAGATTAAGAACTTGTCTCCTCTCATAAGGAGAAAGGGAAGGAATAATATTTCTTGAACACTCGCAGCAGGCAATGTTTTCATTGCTTCATTATAGCACTTAATCCTCACATTAAATTTTGAGGAATTAATCATTAAATCACTTTCTTTCTTTTACTTGAAACATGGAAACTGAGGAAACTGAGTCCTTAGAGAGCTTTAAGAGTCAGTCCTAGATTTGAACCAGATCTCCTGCTTCTAATCCCAGTTCTTTTTCTATTTAATGCATTTCTAGCCTGCTTGATACTTAGTACAGTCATTACATGAAACAGTGGGTCCAAGTTCTAGTTGCCATATGAGTCACTACTCTATTACATAACATTTTCAGAATGCACTGAGTTACCAAACTGTTTATCCCAGGGGCATTTCCCATCTCCCTCCTACTTCCTCTTTTTCCTGTCTCATGCTTCTCCTCTCCTTTCACTTCTCAAATGTTTTTATTTAAAATCTGTGAAAAGCTTAAGAGTTGCTTTCCTACTAATGCAAGGTTATGATTTTTTTAAATCCTGTAACATATAGCTTTGAAATATGTCTGTATATATTTGGACATATAAAGATACATGCATGTCTAAAAATTTATGTATTTATGGTGACCAGCAGGAATTCATAACTGCCATAATTTCCTCAGCTACACATGTGTGCTTAGTTGTGCTTGTGGAAACTCTTTGACTCTTTGAGACTCCATAGACTTGGGAAGCCCTTTCTCAGGTACATTAGTTTGTCAAATGGCCAGTCTCACAGTAGATCCATTTGTCTTTTTTTGGCATACAGTCTAAATTAAAGTATATGATTATCATTAAGAATGCAAAATTAAATCCTCATTTATGTATGAATATTTTTTCTAGTACCAATTTTTGTGAAAAATTTTAACTCAAATTCTTTTCAGAAACAGTTAAGTTTGTTAATATATAGGTCTTCTATTTCTTTAAACTGATTTTAGTAATTTAATACATCTATTGCTCGAATGCTTCAGTACTATCACATATTTATTATTGTCCTTCTTTAAAATAACAAATTATTTTTTATTATTTACAGGTGAACTTTAAACATTCTTGAACTGTCTTCAATTCTTTGAGATTCAAATTTTAAAAAACATTGCAGTGTTTTTCACCTGATTTAACATTTTAACTTTCAGAGCTAGAAGGTGTTAAAAATCTCAAAGTGGCAAGAGGAGATTTGAAATGCATTAACACTCAATGTTTACTTCAAATATGAACAACTCCCACAGGACAGACAGTGCCAGACAGTTTTCATCCTGGGAGTATGCTGAATTTGGAAGAACCAGCAGTAAAATATTGAATTCATAATGCCAGACTTAAAGCTAGACCTTAAGTGATCAAAATGACAAATGGCCACTTCCAGTAACTTTCTCAATAAACCTGAAATGTTTACAAAAATGAATAATATTTCAAGAGGCTAAAGTAGGGTTTTTTCCCCCAAAGTAATAACTCCATATAAGACTATGGCTCAAGATCTTTCACAATGTTGTCATCACCAGGATAAGCAAGTATTTCTTCTCTTATCTACAAACACCTTCTTCCCCAAGCCTCATATCCAGTTGATATTGACCATCAGTAGATTATGCTGCTAGGATTAGGAGCAGTCCAGACCAGTTTATCAACCAACATTAAAAAGGCACACACTGTTGGAAAGCTATATGCTTTAATAAAAATAAACATGCACATTTTAGAACTGTTAAACTGTTGCTACTCTGGTAAAATTGAATAGATATTATTACCAACTCTAACAGCCAGAGGACCTAAATTGATAGTATTTACAAATTTATGTTTCATTGCAGGAAAGTGATACAATATAGCAAGGACATTAAAATAAGTATATTCATCAGACAGTCAAAGACTGTCTTTCAATAAGAGGTTCTGGGAGGTCAAGTGAGGGCTTCTATCATCATTCCCTCTGTAAGGGCTGTCTACTGCCACTCTTGAACTAGGAACAACATACCTGGGCACAGAATGCCTCTGAACAAGCGAGTGTAATATGGAGTGTAGGCCAGGTTTCTTATATTTTGCTGGTCATGTAGGTTTATTCTTGTTATGTAACCATCAAGTCCCTTGGACAACGAGGAGATCAAACCAGTCAATCCAAAAGGAAATCAACCCTGAATATTCATTGGAAGGGTTGATGCTGAAGCTGAAGCTCCAATCCTTTGGACACTTAATATGACGAGACTTCTTATTGGAAAAGACCCTGATTCTGGGAAAGATTGAGGGCAATAGAAGGGGGCAACAGAAGATGAAATGGTTGGATGGCATCACCAATACAATGGACATGAGTTTGTGTAAACTGTGGGAGATGGTGAAGGACAGGGAAGCCTGGCATGTTGCAGTTTATGGGGTGGCAAAGAGTTGGACATGACTTAGCGACTGAACAACGATCCCCAATGACATAATGCTCTAGGGGTCTCACTGAGGTTAAGTGGAAATCATTGAACTTCTAGTTATTAACAAACAATACTGACAAGCTGATACAAACCCTCTGGAATCTTACCTCATCCTCAGGATTATAGAACAATGCTACTTATTACCACATGTCATGCCTTACATAGGTGTCAGGGACAGGGAGGTAGATCTCTTAATCTACCAGTTTCAAGGCCATTGGAACTAGCTATTATGGGACAAAGTTTTTATAATTAGTGGAGCTTAGTGACTCACCTGCTCCCTCACTGGTTCAAAAAGAGAAGGACAGAAGCCCACAACTGACCTCTCTGGACTCCTTGTCAGGAGATAGTCATTGGCTCTGATCCTTTACTTATTTTAATGTGGTCATCATATTGTATCACTTTCCAGAAATAATACATTTAAAATGTTTAAGCATTATTATTATTATTCTTTTGGGCCCCCTAAGTTTTCTTCTTCAGTGCAGAAGCTATGTAGTGCTGGAGTGGTGCTGTGAGGCACCAGAGCAGCGGCTGTGCTGGAGAAGCCGTGAAGAGATACCCCATGTCCAAGGTCAGGAGCAGTGTCTGAGCTTCGCTGGAGTGGCCATGAGGAATATACCACATCCAAGGTCAGAGAAACCCCAGCGAGAGGGTAGGCGGTGGAGAGGCAGCTGTATGGCCCTGGACAAGGGTGAGGAGATAGCCCCTGCCCAAGGGCAAAGGAGAAGCCCCAGCAAGATGGTAGGAGTGGTGAATTCCTGTTTAGAATCAAACCCCATTCCCACCAGAGATGCTCAGAGGGCTCAAATAAACCTCGTGTGCACCAGGACCCAGGAACCCCAAAGAGACTGAGATAGAACTGTGTTTGAGCATCTCCTGTGAAGGTACGGGTCGACAGTGGACTGTCACTGGGACAGAAGCTCTGGGTGCAGCAGACTTGGGTGTGGCATGAGCCCTCTTGGAGGAGATGGCCATTAAGCCCACCACAGAGCTGCCAGAACTTACACAGGACTAGGACATAGACTCTTGGACGGTTCAGACAGAAACTTGTGTGCACCAGGACCCAGGAGAAATGAGCAGTGACCCCACAAGAGACTGACCAGAATTGCTGGGAGTGTCCAGGAGTCTCCTGCAAAGGCCTGTGTCCCTGGTGGCCTGCTGTGGGGCTAGGGGCAGTGACTGTAGCAATGTGTGCGCGGGATCTTTCCAAGGAAGGGCCATTATCTTCATTACCTCCACCAGAGTTTGACCACAGGTAAATAGCTCCACCCAGCAACAGATAATTGGGTTAAAGAGTCACTGAGCATGGCCCCGCCCATTAGAACAAGCCTCAGTGTCCCACTCAGTCAGTCTCTCTCATCAGTTCACTGCAGTCCAGTATCCCAGTCGTGTCCTACTCTTTGTGACCCCATGAACGGCAGCATGCCAGGCCTCCCTGTCCTTCACCATCTCCCACAGTTTACACAAACTCATGTCCATTGTATTGGTGATGTCATCCAACCATCTCATCCTCTGCCATCCCCTTCTCCTCCTGCCACCAATCGTTACCGGCATCAGGGTCTTTCACATGAGTCAGCTCTTCACAACAGGTGGCCAAAGTATTAGAGTTTCAGCTTCAAAATAAGTCCTTCCAATGAACACTCAGGACTGATCTCCTTTAGGATGGACTGGTTGGATCTCCTTGTAGTCCAAGGGACTCTCAAGAGTCTTCTCCAACACCACCGTTCAAAAGCATTCATTCTTTGGCACTCAGCTTTCTTTATAGTCCAGCTCTCACATCCATACATGACTCCTGGAAAAACCATAGCCTTGAATAGACAGACTTTTATTGACAAAGTTGTTTCTGTTTTTTAATATTCTGTCTAGGTTGGTCATAAATTTCCTTCCAAGGAGTCTTTTAATTTCATGGCTGCAATCACCATCTGCAGTGATTTTGGAGCCCAGAAAAATAAAGTCAGCCACTGTTTCTACTATTTCCCCATTTATTTGGTGGGACCGGATGCCATGATCTTAGTTGTCTGAATGTTGAGCTGTAAGTCAACTTCTTCATTCTCCTTTTTCATGTTCATCAAGAAGATCTTTAGATCTTCTTTACTTTCTGCCATAATGGTAGTGTTATCTGCATATATGAGGTAATTGCTATTTCTCCCAGTAATCTTGATTCCAGCTTGTGCTTCTTCCAGCCCCATGTTTCTCATGATGTACTCTGCATATAAGTTAAATAAGCAGGGTGACAATATACAGCCTTGCCAAACTCCTTTTCCTATTTGGAACTAGTCTGTTGTTCCATGTCTGGTTCTAACTGTTGCTTCTTGACCTGCATACAGATTTCTCAAGAGGCAGGTCAGGTGGTCTGGTATTCCCATCTCTTTCAGAATTTTCCACATTTTGTTGTGATCCACACAGTCAAAGGCTTTGGCATAGTCAACAAAGCAGAAACAGATGTTATTCTGGAACTCTCTTGCTTTTTCGATGATTCAGTGGATGTTGGCAATTTGATCTCTGATTCCTCTGCCTTTTCTAAAACAAGCTTGAACAAGTGTAAGTTCATGGTTCACAAAATGCTGAAGACTGGCTTGGAAAGTTTTGGGCATTACTTTACTAGCGTGTGAGATGAGTGCAATTGTGTGGTAGTTTGAGCATTCTTTGGCATTGTCTTTCTTGGGACAGGAATGAAAATTGACCTTTTCCAGTCCTGTGGCCACTGTTGAGTTTTCCAAATTTGCTGGCCTATTGATTGCAGCATTTTCACAGCATCATCTTTTAGGATTTGAAATAGCTTAACTGGAATTTCATCACCTCCACTAACTTTGTTGATAGTGATGCTTCCTAAGGCCCACTTGACTTCACATTCCAGGATGTCTGGCTCTAGGCTAGTGATCACACCATCATGATTAACCGGGTCGAGAAGATCATTTTTGTATAGTTCTTCTGTGTATTCTTGCAACCTTTTCTTAATATCTTCTGATTCTGTTAGGACCTACCATTTCTGTCCTTTATTGAGTGCATCATTGCATGAAATGCTCCCTTGGTATCTCTAATTTTCTTGAAGAGATCTCTAGTCTTTCCCATTCTATTGTTTTCCTCTATTTCTTTGCACTGATCACTGAGGAAGACTTTCTTATCTCTTCTTGCTATTCTCTGAAACTCTGCATTCAAGTGGGTACATCTTTCCTTTTCTCCTTTGCTTTTCATTTCACCTCTTTTCACAGCTCTTTGTAAGGCCTCCTCAGACAGCCATTTTGTTTTTTGCATTTCTTTTTCTCAGGGATGGTCTTGATCCCTGTCTCCTGTACAATGTCATGAACCTCCACCCATAGTTCATCAGGCACTCTGTCTCTCAGATCTAGTCCCTTAAATCCATTTCTCCTTCCACTGTATAGTCATAACGGATGTGATTTAGGTCATACCTGAATGTTCTAGTGGTTTTCTCCACTTTCTTCAATTTCAGTCTGAATTTGGCAATAAGGAATTTATGATCTGATCCACAATCAGTTCTTGGTCTTATTTTCACTCACTGTATATAGCTTGTCCATCTTTAGCTGCAAAAATATAATCAATCTGATTTTGGTGTCGACAAACTGGTGATGTCCATGTGTAGAGTCTTCTCTTGTGTTGTTGGAAGAGGGTGTTTGCTATAACCAGTGCATTCTCTTGGCAAAACTGTGTTAGACTTTGCCCTGCTTTATTCTGTACTCCAAGTCCAAAGTTACCTGTTATTCCAGGTGTTTCTTGACTTCCTACTTTTGCATTCCAGTCCCCTATAATGAAAAGGACATCTTTTGGGGGCATTATTTCTAGAAGGTCTTATAGGTCTTTATGAAACTGTTCAACTTCAGCCTCTTCAGCGTTACTGGTCAGGGCATAGACTTGGATTACCGTGATATTGAATGGTTTGCCTTGGAAATGAACAGAGATCATGCTGTCTTTACAGCATTGAACTTTGCTTCTATTACCAGTCCCATCCACTGGGTGCTGTTTTTGCTTAGGCTGCATCCCTTTACTCTTTCTGGAGTCATTTCTCCACTGATCTCCAGTAGCATATTGGGCACCTATGGACCTGGGGAGTTCATCTTTCAGTGTCCTATCCTTTTGCCTTTTCATACTGTTCATGGGGTTCTCAAGGCAAGAATACTGAGATGGTTTGCCATTCCCTTCTCCAGTGACCACATTCTGTCAGACCTCTCCACCATGACCTGTCCATCTTGGGTGGCCTCACACAGCATGGCTTATTTTCACTGAGTTACACAAGACTGTGGTCTGTGTGATCAGATTGGCTAGTTCTCTGTGACTGTGGTTCCCGTCTGTCTGCCCTCAGATGCCCGCTCTCAGTGCCTACTCTCTCACTTAGGTTTCTCTTACCGTGGACACGAGGTCTCTCTTCATGGCTGCTGCAGCAAAGCACAGCCGCCACCCCTGACCTTGGACATGGGGTAGCTCCTCTTGGCCGTGCTTCTGTGCCGTCCATCGCAGCCGCTGCACTTGGTGCCAGATTTGCCCGTGAGCGTCCAGGAGTCTCCACTGAAGGTGTGGGTCAGTGGTGGCCTGCTTCAGGGAAGGGAGCACTGAGTGCAGCATGGGACCTTTTGAAGGAGGTTGCCATTATCTTCATTACCCCCATCATTGTTTCATCAGGAAGCTTCCATAAGCTTCTTATTGTTCCCCATCAGAGGGCAGACAGACTGAAAACCACAGCCACAAAAAACCAACCAATCTGATCACATGGGCCACAATCTTGTCTAACTCAGTGAAACTGTGAGTCATACCATGTAGGGCCACCAAAGACAGATGGATGGATCATGGTGGAGAGTTCTGACAAAATGTGGTCCACTAGAGAAGGGAATGGCAAACCACTTCAGTATTCATGCCTTGAGAACCCCATGAACAGTATGAAAAGGCAAAAAGATAGGACACCGAAAGATGAACTCCCCAGGTCAGTAGGTACCCAATATGCTACTGCAGATCAGTGAAGAAATAACGCCAGAAACAATGAAGAGACAGAGCCAAAGCAAAAACAACAACCAGTTGTGGATAGGACTGGTGATAGAAGCAAAGTTCAATGCTATAAAAAGCAATATTGCACAGGAACCTGGAATGTTAGGCCCATGAATCAAGGCAAATTGGAAATGGTCAAACAGGAGATGGCAAGAGTGAACATCGACATTCTAGGAATCAATGAACTAAGATGGACTGGAATGGGTGATTTAACTCAATGACCATTATGTCTACTACTGTGGTAAGAATCCCTTAGAAGAAATGGAGTAGCCATCATAGTCAACAAAAGAGTCTGAAATGCAATACTTCGGTGTAATCTCAAAAGGACAGAATGATCTGTTGTTTCCAAGGCAACCCATTCAATATCACAGTAATCCAAGTCTATGACCTGACCAGTAATGCTGAAGACGATGAAGTTGAACAGTTCTATGAAGACCTAGAAGACCTTCTAGAACTAACACCCCCAAAAGATGTCCTTTTCATTATAGGGGACTGGAATGCAAAAGTAGGAAGCCAAGAAACACCTGGAATAACAGGAAAATTTGGCCTTGGAGTACAGAATGAAGCAGGACAAAGGCTAATAGAGTTTTGCCAAGAGAACACACTGGTCATAACAAACACCCTCTTGCAACAACATAGGAGAAGACTACACATGACATCACCAGATTGTCAAAACCAAAATCATATTGATTATATTCTTTGCAGCCAAAGATGGAGAAGCTCTATACAGTGAGCAAAAACAAGACTGGGAGCTAACTGTGGCTCAGATCATGAACTTCTTATTGCCAAATTCAGACTGAAATTGATGAAAGTAGGGAAAACCACTAGAACATTCAGGTATGACCTAAATCAAATCCCTTATGATTATACAGCAGAAGTGAGAAATAGATTCAAGGGATTAGATCTGATAGACAGAGTGCCTTAAGAACTATGGACAGGGGTTCATGACATTGTATAGGAGGCAGTGATCAAGACCATCCCCATAGAAAAGAAATATAAAAAATCAAAATGGCTGTCTGAGGAGGCCTTACAAAGAGCTGTGAAAAGAAGGGAAGCCAAAAGCAAAGGCGAAAAGGAAAGTTATCCCCATTTGAATGTAGAGTTTCAAAGACTAGCAAGGAAAGATAAGAAAGCCTTCTTCAGTGATCAGAGCAAAGAAATAGAGGAAACAATAGAATGGGAAAGACTAGAGATCTCTTCAAGAAAATTAGAGATACCAAGGGAGCATTTCATGCACAGATGGGCTCAATAAAGGACAGAAATGATAGGGATCTAACAGAAACAGAAGATACTATGAAGAGGTGGCAAGAATATGCATAAGAACTACAGAAAAAAGATCTTCATGACCCAGGTAATCTCAATGATGTGATCACTCACCTAGAGCTAGACATCCTGGAGTACGAAGTCAAGTGGGCCTTAGGAAGCATCACTATCAACAAAGCAAGTGGAGGTGATGAAATTCCAGTTAAGCTATTTCAAATCCTAAAAGATGATGGTATGAAAGTGTTGTACTCTATATGGCAGAAAATTTGGAAAATTCAACAGTGGCCACAGGACTGGAAAAGGTCAGTTTTCAGTCTAATGCCAAAGAAAGGCAACGCCAAAGAATGTTCAAACTACAGCACAATTGCAGTCATCTCACACACTAGTAAAGTAATGCTAAAAATTCTCCACGTCATGATTCAACAATATGTGAACCATGAAATTCCAGATGTTCAAGCTGGTTTTAGAAAAGTCAGAGGAACCAGAGATCAAACAGTCAACATTTGTTGGATCATCAAAAAAGCAAGAAAATTCCCCAAAAACATTTATTTCTGCTTTATTGACTACGCAAATACCTTTGACTGTGTGTATCACCACAAACCATGGAAAATTCTTAAAGAGATTGGAATAATTGACCATCTGACCTGCCTCTTGAGAAATCTGTATGCAGGTCAGGAAGCAACAGTTAGAACCAGACATGGAACAGACTGGTTCCAAATAGGGAAAGGAGTACATCAAGGCTGCTTATTTAACTTATGTGCATTGAAAGTACATCATGAGAAACACTGGGCTGAATGAAGCACAAGCTGGAATCAAGATTGCTGGGTGAAATAGCAATAACCTCAGATATGCAGATGACACCACCCTTATGGCTGAAAGTGAAGAAGCACTAAAGAGTCTCTTGATGAAAGTGAAAGAGGAGAGTGAAAAATTTGGCTTAAAACTCACCATTCAGAAAACTAAGATCATGGCATCTGGTCCCATCACTTCAGGCAAACAGATGGGGAAACAGTGGCAACAGTGACACACTTTTTTGGGGAGAGCTCCAAAATCACCACAGATTGACTGCAGTCATGAAATTAAAAGACACTTGCCTTTTGGAAGAGAAGCTATGACCAACCTAGATAGCATATTAACAAGCAGAGACATTACTTTGCTAACAAAGGTCCTTTTAGTCAAGGCTATGGGTTTTCCAGTAGTCACGTATGGATGTGAGATTTGGACTATAAAGAAAGAAGAAGTGATGCTTTTGAACACTGAAGAATTGATGTGGTGTTGGAGAAAACTCTTGAGAGTCTCTTTGATGGCAAGGAGGTCCAATCAATCCATCCTAAAGGAAATCAGTCCTGAATGTTCATTGGAAGGACTGATGTTGAAGCTGAAACTCCAATACTTTGGCCACCTTATGTGAAGAATGGACTCATTGGAAAAGACCCTGATGCTGGGAAAGATTGAAGGCAGAAGGAGAAGGGGATGACAGAGGATGAGATGGTTGGATGGCATCACCGACTCAATGGACATGAGTTTGAGTAAACTCCAGGAGTTTTGATGGACAGGGAGGCCTGGTGTGCTGCAGTCCATGGGGTCACAAAGAGTCAGATGTGACTGAAAGACCGAACTGAAGTTTTCTTTAGCAATTAAACTCTAACTGCCACCATTAATGTATTCTCAAATTTACTCTATAGGTAGTTCCTCATTCTGCCTATTAATAGATTCAGTTCTCATTACATCATAAGTAAAATTGTGCATAATTTAAAAATGGAAAACAACTTTATAGCAGAACCTCATGCCTTTTTCTTACTGCATGTTCACCATCCACACAATCAATGTTCCAGTGATTAAAAAAGACAGCAACTTGTCATTCCCAAGTTACTGGGAAACATACCTGGCTATTTCCTTTCTATGCATGCTTCCTAGTACACACTTGTTTTTGTCCACAGCCTCCTCACATGAACCACTTTATGCCCTTTTCTAGTCATAGCTTGGCCTTATGTAATCGGATTAGAAGTGGATTCATGACATCTGTCCAGGTTCTCAGCATTTTTCTTCAGGGAATTTTAGAGATAACTGGTTAGATAGTTGTCCTTGGAGGACTGAACTGGAAGGTCAGTCTCATTTTCCTGTTGAGGTAACTGATTAGCCATGGCCAAGCAGGTTGGGTGAGCCAAGAAGCCAATTTACAGAGAGAGAAGTGAAGAATCAAAGAAAAAGTCATTTGGTCCTAGAGATGGAATGAGTGATAGAGCATCATTCACAGTGACTTTCTCAAATTCATGGGCCTGCTTATGTCTCTCATTATTAAGCTATACGATATTATCCTGCATACCTAAATTCTACTTTACATAGGGTAGCCAGATGGATTATTAAAATAATATTCTTAGCAGAAACACCAGAATCTCTTTAATGAATTCCTACTCATTCTTGAAAACCCAACTCAAACTTGACTTTTGTTGGGAAGCTTATTCTGATTTGCATACTTTCTTTCCTCTTGTTTTCCCTATTTTTAATTATGGCCTCCTCAGTATTATTCCTTATAGTTTTTAAGTGCTTATACTTTTTATACATTGTTGCATAGAACATGGTATTTTATAATTATTTATTTAATAGGTTGTTGTCTGTGACTTTCCCTTATTCCCAAATTTTGGCAAAGACCCCAAACTAAGGAATAAACAGTAAAGAATTCACATTCTAGAAGAGATTCACCAACAACTAGGGTTAGATATTTTTCTCTGGAATTCACTTAAAGACAAAACTATTTAATTCTATAGTATGGAGATAAAGAGAAGTATGGATAGCTAAGTTGGATCTGGTTCTAAGAAAATCACTCACAGAGTTAAGGTGTCCAGCACAAGAGACTGTGTCTGCTGCCTTGGGTGGATGGTTGCTGAGCTGAAGGACCTACAAATTTTTTTGGTGTGGTCACAAAATTCACCTGGATCCATTTAGTTAAAAGAGGGAGATAGAGATAGTTAAGTTGTTAATTGATCAGTCATGTCTGACTCTTTACAACCCCCAAACTGTAGCCCTCCAGGCTTCTCTGTCCATGGAATTCTCCAGGTAAGAACACTGGAGTGGGTAGCCATTTCCTTCTCCAGGGGATCTTCCTGACCCAGGGATCGAACCCAAGCCTTGTGCATTGCAAGCAGACTCTTAACCATCTGAATCACCTACACATTGTGACTAGGGCCAGGTTCTGATTTACAGATTTCTGATGATAGACGCCACATGTCACCTAAAGTCCTTGAAAGGACAGAGATGGTGTGTGCCTGAGAAGACTTGGATAAGCGTCTCTCCACTGCAGTTCCCTGCAGCCCTGAAGCAAGGAGATCACACCCGGTGTCTCATATACCTCCAGTGAATGAGGACAGAGCTTGGAGGAGAGAGATGTAGAGCTCCTGGGAGACTCACTACTGAAGCACATGGAGTAGGGCTATGTGAGGGATGACACCCCTGCTCCATAAGGAACAAGAGACCAGGAGAAAGTGACACTGCCCACAAACACCATGCACAGAGCCAAGAGCCAAGTATCGGCAAAGTGAGGTGAAGTGAAAGTCGCTCAGTCATGTCCAACTCTTTGCGACCCCATGGATAGGCCAGAATAATGGAATGGGTAGCCTTTTCCTTCTCTAGGAGATCTTACCATCACAGGGATCAAACCTAGGTCTCCCACATTGCAGGCAGATTCTTTACCAGCTTTGCCACCAGTATCAGCAAAGGCTACCATTAATTGATAGAATTGGAAGAAAACAAATGGATCAAGGATGTGCTCACACCATGTACAGGCAACTGGTGCCTAAATTCATCTCTACAGACTCCAAAGGAAGGGAGAGAGAGATCTCTTCAGGGACATAGTCCTCCCTCTTCTCACCACAGCTCTTTGGAGTGACATGTCCAGCCTAATGTGAGGTAAGAGAAAGTTTGAAGTTGTTTTGCTGCTGAAGCTTTAACATCTCCTGAAAAAAGTAAAAGCATTTGTCACTCAGTCCTGTCCGACTCTTTGCAACACCATGGATTGTAGTCCAACAGGCTCCTCTGTCCAAGTGAATCTTCAGGCAAGAATACTGGAGTTTGTAGCCATTCCCTTCTCCAGGGGATCTTCCTGACCCAGGGATAAAACCCAGGTCTCCCACGTTGCAGGCAGATGTTTTACCCCATCTGAGGCACCTAATATATCCTAGACCAAATTTAATAATTGAAATATGTCAGAAAGTTCTGTTCTGGTACCAAAAAGAGAAAATGAACACAGTAAGGTTAAAGGCAATAAGGAACACTGTAAAGCTTCACATTTCTATGCAATCAAGGTGAGGTTGAATTTGCTTTCCTCTCTGGGGCCATGACTCCTTGAGCAGAGCTTGGCCCATTCAGGTCAGTATTTACAGTTCCTTGCCTAGAACTCAAAATCTAGAAGAACTAACTCCAATAAATGTGGAGTTGCTATTGTTTAGTCACTCAGTTATGTACGACTCTGTGACCCCATGGACTGCAGCACCCCAGGCTTCCCCGTCTTTCACCATATCCCAGAACTTACTCGAACTCATGTCCATCGAGTCAGTGATGCCATCCAACCATCTCATCCTCTGTCATCCCCTTTTCCTCCTACCTTCAATCTTTCCCAGCATCTGGGTCTTTTCCAATGAGTCCAATCTTCACATAAGGTGGCCAAAGTAATGGAGCTTCAGCTTCAGCACCAGTCCTTCCAATGAATATTCAGGATTGACTTCCTTTAGGATTGATTGGTTTGATCTCCTTGCAGTCCAAAGGACTCTCAAGAATCTTCTCCAACACCACAGTTCAAAATCATTAATTCTGCTTTCAGCCTTCTTTATAGCCCAACTCTCACATCCATACATGACTACTGGAAAAACCAAAGCTTTGACTACACAGATCTTTTTCTCCCACATTTCAGGCAGATTCTTTATGGGCAAGAGAGCCCCCCACCCCTCAGGTTGTCCCTCAGAGAAACAATGGCACATCTTCCAGTATTCAGTTCAATTGTCCTTTCTTTCATGAAGCTTTTCTTTTCTCTGTGCTCCCTGATGTTTGCTCACATCCTCTTTTGTGCCCTTACTGTAACTTGAATCTAATTACAGCATCTTCTTGTAACACTTGTGCCCTTATTTGGTTACACTTCTGGTTTTTGTTTTTTGTTTTTTTTTTTTTTCAGTTTGTCTGGCTCCAAACATTACTAGGGCATTGCTCAACTGGCACAGAGTAGGTGGTCAATAATAGTTTGTTGTTAGAGTAAATAAACATACTTAAAAGAAGGTCAAAAACCATATGGCTATGCCCAGTAATCAGAGGATAATACACTTGGACTATCCCTGGACTGAAAGGAGATTAAACCAGTCAATCCAAAGCAAATCAATCCTGAATATTCATTGGAAGGACTGAAGCCAATACTTCGGCCACTTGATACAAAGAGCTGACTCACTTGGAAAGATCTTAATGCTGGGAAAGACTGAGGGCAAAAGAAGAAGGGGACAGCAGAAGATGAGACGATTGGATGGCATCACTGATTCAATCATGAATTTGAGCAAATTCCAGGAGACAGTGAAGGACAGAGAAGCTTGGCATGCTGTAGTCCACGTCTTGAAAAGAGTGAGATGTGACTTAGCAACTGAACAACAATAATCACTAATAACAAAACTTTAACTGTAAATATAACTATTCAAAATTTGATGATCATCATTAGATGCCTATTCACTGCCAAACATGGTGTTGAAAATTTTGGTGGACAAAATTGTCCATGATTTTAATGCACTCTGATTTTACAACAGACAAATTAGAGTTTGAGATCAATCTTATTTTTCCTAATAGAAAGATCCATATTGTGAGTGAAGTCTTTGCATATACAAAATATAGAATTCAAAATAAATAATGAAGGCAATGAAAAGAGCAATTATATAACTTTTTATTCAAACCAGACACTTTTAAGAGCAAAAGGAACACTACAAATAATCACACTAGGACAACAGATTGTAAAACTGGACTGCATTTGGACCAGTGTTTTGGGATACATGATTATTCTACAGATAGGGATAATGATGAAGAGTTCAGAGGAGAAATGTAATCAGTGTAATCTGATTCATTTTGCCTAAACAGCACACTCTGGTGTTGTCCTGTAGAGGTTTAGGAGGGATGAAAACAACATTCAGAAAAATCAGTTAGGAAGTTGTTCTAGTTGTTTAGAAAGAAAATTTGAGAGCTAAAGAGAAGATACTGACAGTAAGAATATATAGGGAGAAAAGAGATTTAAGAAATTCAGGCGATCCTATGGATATGACTTAAGAAGAGCTTGGATGTGAGAGCTGAAGGATAGGGAGAAGTCAAACAACTTTCTGATCTCTGTGTTGAAAGGATACAAGGATGTTAAGAGACTTCAATGAGAAGATGTCTCCAAGATATATTTGATATGATTTTAAGTTAATGAACTCTTTATTTAAAAAAAAAAAAAGAGTAAATGAGGCAAATCTATTTTGCTATTGAAAGGGTGATTCGATGGACATGGGTTTGAGTAGGTGATGGACAGCGAGGCCTGGTGTGAGTAGGATATGGGTTTGAGTAGGTGTGAGAAGGTGATGGGTTTGAGTAGGTGATGGACAGGGAGGCCTGGTGTGCTGCAGTTCATGGGGTCGCAAAGAGTCAGACACAACTGAGTGACTAAACTGAACTGAACTGAATAAAGCATGCTATTTATAATAGTCGTACAAAATATAAATGTTTGCCTCTTGAAAACATATTTATCAGTTTCAGAATAGATGCAAATTTTATCATTTCTTCTTAAAAATCTTTCCTGATCTGTGAAATTGGCCTTAGCATTCACAAGCCACTGTGCATACTGTTGTTACTATATCTATGAACTTTGGGGTGCACATTCTTAGAATGCAGGGAAATTAGCCTGTTTTTCCTCCTACCCAGTGCTTTGTTGAATGCCCAGAAGACATCAGGCACTCAATGAATATTTGTGTCTTAAAGTAAGTATGTGTATATACTAATTTTTATAGAAAAAGGCATTTCCAAGTTTTAAGTTAGAATGCTCATTTCATTGTGTGTCTGTTATTTGCTACATACTGGTTTGGAGCAAAGACCAGTTTAGAACCTAAGGTTAAAGGTGGTCAATTAAGAATTATGTAATATAAGGGGTAGAAGTAATTAATTTTAAAATAAATAAAGCAGAGGAATAGATTAGAGAGTTCTTGGAGGGAGGCAAGTGGCCATTTTTGATGAGTGGTCATAGAAAGACTCCCGAGAAATGATATCTAAGAAAAAAATCTTCAGAAGAGACATTGTGAGGATGTAAAAATATGAATACCATTCTAGGCAGAAGGAATAGAGTGAACACTGCTAAGACAGAGACTCTGACACAGACATTGTGTTTGGCACTTGGAGCTTCTCTGGGTTGTCTGGTAGTGATGAAGGCTCCAACTGTTTGAATGGAAAGGAAAAGAGGCCTGTGTTGGTGAGTACATTTGGATGCACATATAAAACAGAGCAGGCTGAGGGCTGTGGAGAAAAAAATTCTGTGAGGACAGAAAGGAGACTAGGGTCCAGGGGACACAGTGGGTGAGAAGAGAGACAGATCGGAGAAAACAGGCTGATTCTGGGCGTACATTAGAGTCCAGGGATGAGCACATCCCTAAACACAGAACACAACAGAGGAAATATCTTGTGAAAAAAATGTTCAATTTTATTTTTAGATCTGATTTCTATAAGCAGAAGCATTTGAAAATGAGGAAAGTATCAACATCAGATTTCTTGTTTCCCCCCTGCATGATGCTAAGTACAGTGCTTTGGTTGGTTTTCCTCTAACCACACTAAAAGAGTGGTTTCCAGTCAGCCCCAGAGTAAGGCCCAAGAATGGGTGTTTCTAGCTCCTTCCCTGGGTGATGCTAATCCTGCTGGCCCAGGAAGGATACATGGAGAACCACAGAACTAAGGTGGCTGAAACATCCAAAGGGCTGAGTCAGGGAAACACAAATTACTGACAATTTTACTATTTTAATTTCAATTTCTTTTAGCAACTTAGACTACAAAAGTGAATTTTTCTTTATATTAATCTGTGGGTGTATGTGCATGTTCAGTCCCTCAGACATGTCGAACTTTTTGCGACCTCGGGGACAGTAGCTTGCTATACTACTCTGTCCATTGGATTTCCCAGGAAAGAATATAGCAGTGGGTTGCCATTTCCTTCTCCAGGGGATCTTCCCTAATCCAGGGATCGAAACTGACTCTCCTGCATCTCCTGTATTAGCTGACAGATTCTTTAACACTGCTATCTGGAAAGCCCATCTTGTGGATAAGTAAGTTATAAACACACTATGATTGCCTCACTCAAATGAAAGTAAAGATATCTAACACCAGTATGACTCAGGCAGTGACCTAAGTGCTTTAAATTAACCTCATTCAGTCCTCTGAACTGTATTGGGTATTAATAATAATATTTGCTTTGCAGATAAGGAACCAGAGTAACAAAGCCACAGGTTAGTGCAATGGACCCTGGTTGGGTTGATCCAGAGTTTTGCTCTTGTGAATACACTCTTTTGTGCTGCTTTAGGCAAAGTAGCTGACAACATTTTTACACAAAGGTCATCGACATAACCTGGAGCAACTCTTCCTCTTTTTCTGGAGTGAATTTTCTCGGCTTTGAAATATCAGGGGCGTTTGGCAGTATCACAGTGTAAAACCATGTTGTTAATACAATAAAAAAAAAAAACACAATGAGATGCTATGCATATTTATACAGTTAAGCAGCACTGCATATTTTACTTTTTTGGTCCATGATTTGTTCCATGGACAATAAAGAGCCTCATATAAATGCATGTTTATAGGGTCTGTGGAAGGATCCCAAATAGGGACGTGGGGAGCTGTATCTCAGGAAGGCAGGCATGATGATGCTCCAAATTTCAGTTTGAAGGCTAAATCCTCTCATGGGACAAGGGAGGTTTGTGGCTGAAATCAATCATAAAACAGAGGTTTTCTGAAGCAGAGAAGATGTAACACTGAGACTTTTCTGAGTGGTTTTTTATTAAGAACCTTTTCATATGCAGTACTCGCAACTGACACTGGAAGTGAACGTGTACAATTGAGGCATGTGTACACATTTAGTTTCCCTCTCAGTCAGTCTTTCCCATCAGGAAGCTTCCGTAAGCCTCTTCTTCTTCTCCATCAGGGGGAAGACAGCCTGAAAACAACAGTCACAAAACAACTAACCAATCTGATCACCTGGACCACAGCCTTGTCTAACTCAGTGAAACTATGAACCATGCCATGTAGGGCCATGCAAGATGCATGGGTAATGCAGGAGAGTCCTGACAAAATGTGGTCCACTGGAGAAGGGAATGGCAAACCACTTCAGCATTCTTGCCTTGAGAACCCCATGAACAGCATGAAAAGACAAAAAGATAGGACACTGAAAGATGAACTCCCCAGGTCTGTAGATGCCCAATATGTTACTGAAGATCAGTGGAGAAATAACTTCAGAAAGAATGAAGAGACAGAGCCAAAGACAAAACAGCAACCAGTTGTGGATGTGACTAGTGACAGAAGAAAAGTTTGATGCTGTAAAGAGCAATATTGCATAGGAATCTGGAATGTTAGGCCCATGAATCAAGGCAAGTTGGAAGTGGTCAAACAGGAGATGGCAAGAGTGAATGTTGACATTTTAGGAGTCAGCGAACTAAAATGGACTGGAATGGGTGATTTAACTCAGATGACCATTATATCTACTACTGTGGGCAAGAATCCCTTAGGAGAAATGGAGTAGCCATCATAATCAACAAAAGAGTCTGAAATGCAGTACTCGGATGCAACCTCAAAACGACAAAATGATCTCTGTTCATTTCCAAGGCAAACCACTCAATATTATAGTAAGTCTATGCCCCAACCAATAACGCTGAAGAAGCTGAAGTTGAACGGTTCTATGAAGACCTATACAACCTTCTAGAACTAACACCCCCAAAAGATGTCCTTTTGGACTGGAATGCAAAAGTAGGAAGTCAAGAAATACCTGGAGTAATGGACAAACTTAGCCTTGGAGTACAGAATGTAGCAGGGCAAAGGCTAATAGAATTTTGCGAATAGAGTTTTACTATAATCAGAGAATGCACTGGTCATAGCAAACACGCTCTTCCAACAACACAAGAGAAGACTCTATGCATGGATATCACCAGGTGGTCAATACCAAAATCAGATTGATTATATTCTTTACAGCCAAAGATGGAGAAGCTTTATACAGTGAGCAAAAATGAGACTGGGAGCTGACTGTGGCTCAGATCATGGACTCCTTACTGCCAAATTCAGACTGAAATTGAAGAAAGTAGGGAAAACCACTAGAACATTCAGGTATGACCTAAATCAAATCCCTTATGACTATACAGTGAATGTGAGAAATTGATTCAAGGGATTAGATCTGATGGACAGAGTGCCTGAAGAACTGGAGGTTGGTGACATTGTACAGGAGGCAGAGATCAAGACCATCCCCAAGAAAAGTAATGCAAAAGGGCAAAATGGCTGTCTGAGGAGGCCTTACAAATAGCTATGAAAAGAAGAGAAGTTAAAGGCAAAGGAGAAAAGGAAAGATATACCCATTTGAACGCAGAGTTTCAGAGAATAGCAAGGAAGGCTAAGAAAGCCTCCTTCAGTATCAATGCAAAGAAATAGAGGAAAACAATAGAATGGGAAAGACTAGAGATCTCTTCAAGAAAATTAGAGATACCAAGGGAGAATTTCATGCACAGATGGGCTCAATAAAGGACAGAAATGTTATGGACCTGACAGAAGCAGAAGATATTATGATGAGGTGGCAATACACAGAGAAGACCTATGCAAAAAAGATCTTCATGACCCAGATAAACTTGATGATGTGATCATTCACCTAGAGCCAGACATCCTGGAATGTGAAGTTGAATGGGCCTCAGGAAGCATCACTACGAACAAAGTTAGTGAAGGTGATGGAATTCCAGATGAGCTATTTCAAATCCTAAAAGATGATGCTGTGAAAGTGCTGCAATCAATATGCCAGCAAATTTGGAAAACTCAGCAGTGGCCACAGGAATGGAAAAGGTCAGTTTTCATTCCAATGCCAAAGAAAGACAATACCAAAGAATGCTCAAACTACCTCACAATTGTACTCATCTCACATGCTAGCAAAGAAATGCTCAAAATTCTCCAAGTCAAGCTTCAACAGTATGTGAACCATGAACTTGCAGATGTTCAAGCCAGATTTTAAAAAGGCAGAGGAACCAGAGATCAAATTGCCAACATCTTTTGGATCATCAGAAAGCAAGAGAGTTCCAGAAAAACATCTGTTTCTGCTTTATTGACTATGCCAAAGCCTTTGATTGTGTGGATCACAATAAACTGTGGAAAATTCTGAAAGAGATGAGAATACCAGAGCACCTGACCTGCCTCTTGAGAAATTTGTATGCAGGTCAGGAAGCAACAGTTAGAACTGAACATGGAATAACAGACTGGTTCCAAATAGGGAAAGGAGTACATCAAGGTTGCATATTGTCACCCTGCTTATTTAAACTATATGCAGAGTACATCTTGAGAAACCCTGGGCTGGATGAAGCAACAGCTGGAATTAAGATTTCTGGGAGAAATATTAATAACCTCAGATATGAAGATGACATCACTCTAATGGCAGAAAGCAAAGAGGAACTAAAGAACCTCTTGATGAGAGTGAAAGAGGAGAGTGAAAAAGTTGACTTAAAACTTAACATTCAGACAACTAAAGTCATGGCATCCCGTCCCATCACTTCATGGCTAATAGATGGGGAAACTGTGGAAACAATGGCAGACATTTTGGGGAGGGCTCCAAAATCACTGCAGATGGTGATTGCAGCCATGAAATTAAAAGACACTTGCTCCTTGCAAGAAAAGTTATGATCACTCTAGATAGCATATTAAAAAGTAGAGACATTACTTTGCCAACAAAAGTCTGTCTAGTCAAGGCTATGATTTTTCCAGTAGTCATGTATGGATGTGAGATTTGGACTATAAAGAAAGCTGAGCACCAAAGAATTGATGCTTTTGAACTGTGGTGTTGGAGAAGATTCTAGAGAGTCCCTTGGACTACAAGGAGATCCAATCAGTCCATCCTGTAGGAAATCAGTCCTGAATATTCATTGGAAGGACTAATGCTGAAGCTTAAGCTCCAATACCTGATTCCCATCTGATGCAAAGAATTGATTCATTTGAAAAGACCGTGATGCAAGGAAAGATTGAAGACAGGAGGAGAAGGGGACGATAGAGGGTGAGATGTTTGGATGGCATCACCAACTCAGTGGACATGAGTTTGAATAAACTCTGGGAGTTGGTGATGGACTGGGAGGCCTGGCATGCTGCTGTCTATGGTGTCTCAAAGAGTTGGACAGGACTGAGTGACTGAACCAAACTGAACTCAGGTATCTGAACCTTCAGATAGGTAGTGAGGGAGTTAAATTTTTTATTTAAGTGAGCCAACTTTAAGCATTATTCATAAGGTAATCAGAAGAGAATGCAGATTGGAAAGTGGGGAGGATGAAAGAAACACTCTTCATCACATAGATACTAGTATGAGAGTCAATTCCCAGATAACTGGGACCAAGGTGTAGGCAAGTGAGAGGACAAGCACATGGACTTTCTAAATTTCATTTCAATGGCTGAAGGAAAAGGTAGCCATCCCTATTATTAAGGTCAGTTTCCCCACATTTCTTGGATTTCAGTAGAGAGAAATGTTCCCTAAATTCTCCTGAATTTTTTCCCTAACACCTTACTCTGCCCTAGGGCATTAAGGTAATTTAAATGTTGGGCAAAACTGGGAAAGATACATTTTTAACTTCTTCCTATTACCACTTGGGAGAAAGGGATTTTTTAAAACTTTCTGCATGATGGGACTCTACATTTAACCCTGCTGATTTTTGGAGTGAGTGTCTTCCTCAAAACTCTCTAAGTCCTTCTCCTTCCAGAGCTTGGAGCTGCCAAGTCAGCAGAACTTTCCAGAAGGGGCAATCCAAAATCTGGAAAAGGATTCCCATTACCAGCCCCTCTCCCTACTTCCCAGTCCTGTTCTTTGTGGAGTGGGCCACATGCCCCTTAATAGTCCCAGGACTTGTGTTTATATTATTACCTTTGTTTGGGAATCCAGTGATGAGGACAGGTTCAGGAGGACACCATGGCATCACTTCCTGCTGGCTGGGGAAATATTTCTTTAATGGGACTGTGCACAAAGGGACAGTCTGAATCTATCTTGCTAATACACTGTATTTACGTGACCCGCTCATGCTGAACACAGTACTAGCTCAAGGCTCTGGGCTAGGATCCTACTACAGCTGGCTGAGGGGGCTTGAGCTCTGTGTCTGAGCTCCTGCAAGGACTCTTACCTGTTCACATTTCCTTCAGGGTGCCACCTCTGAAACACAGCACTATGTGTGCATGCTAAGTTGCTTCGTCATGTCTGACACTTCGTGACCCTATGTACTGTAGCCCACCGTGCTCGTCTATCTATGGTATTCTTCAGGCAAGAACACTCGAGTGGGTTGCCATGCCCTCCTCCAGGGGAGCTTCCCAACATAGGGTTTGAAGCTGCATCTCTTATGTCTCCTGCATTGAGAAGCGAGTTCTTTGCCACTAGCACCACCTGGGAAGCTCCCCAAATATAGCACTAGGATAGGCTGAAGTGCTGGAAGGCATCTTCTGCCCTTTGTGACCTCCAGCCATTATGCCATTCATTCTGCAGGCTCAATTCCACCCCTTAGATATATCTCCAGGTGCCAGGGTAGCCACACCTATCTCTTCTGAGGGCTTCTAAGATATTGCTCTACATCACCTATGGATCTTTCTGATACATGTCCTCTCTTTCTTCTCCTCCATGTGATGAGGTCATTTTCTTGGTAACAGGTCTTCAGCCAAGCTGGGGGTGGAATGGACACTTCTGCACAAATGCGACAGCTGTCCTTGCTCTTTCCCTGGCCCATCCCCAGTCCTCCAGTTGGTAGTGGTTGTAAGAGGTAGGTGAGGTTGACATCAAAGGAGATCACACTCTGAAAGCTTAGTGCTTAAATCCTGAAGAGTTCAAGAGGAGACATGACAGGAAGATGGATTAAGTCTACAACATAAAATTACAAACAGTAAATGTAACTGTTCACTGTTAAGGCAGGAAATACCTGTGGTTGACACTTTTGTATACATTTAAAGACTTGCAAGAGTGATCTTCATCAACAAAACTCACAAAGAATCTTGGAGTCTTTGGAAGCCATTATTCACAGGCAACATCACAAGTCATTCTCTAAGAGCATTAAATAAATTATATTAGGGAACTGTAATAGCAAGTCTCTTGTGTCTTACAATTTCATAGGTGTGCAGTAATCATGTAGAAAAGTTTGCTTTAAAAGAAAATGGGGAGATCATTGGTTGCTGTATGGTTTAGGGAAAATTTCACAACAGAGATCCTTCGGTTCGATCTTTATGGATCATTGGAAAGAAAATGATAGGGAAAGGGAAGACATTTTAAGTGAAGGGAAAAGAGTTGTGGAGAGAAGATCTAGAAAATCTCCAGTCCATTCAGACTAAAATATACCAAATTTGGGCAATATCAAAAAAATGTTAGATTGCCAATGCCCCCACTGTTTTTGCAAGTTCAGAAATTTGGCCTTAATTTTCTGTGAATAAAAGTGTCTAGTTTAGAGCCGATAGTAAAATGTTTTTGAGTTGTTGAACTGAGTAGAACTGGAGTTCAGTGTTAGGTGTTAAAACTCCTTTGTAGTATAGCCTAAAGTCAGGTAGGTTGATTCCTCCAGTTCCATTCTTCTTTCTCAAGATTGCTTTGGCTATTCGAGGCTTTTTGTATTTCCATACAAATTGTGAAATTATTTGTTCTACTTCTTTGAAAAAGACCACTGGTAGCTTGATAGGAATTGCATTGAATCTATAGATTGCTCTGGGTAGTATACTCATTTTCACTATATTGA
>ML662438.1:7509210-7537493 GCA_007570785.1 Antilocapra americana
CCAGTTCCATTCTTCTTTCTCAAGATTGCTTTGGCTATACGAGGTTTTTTGTATTTCCATACAAATTGTGAAATTATTTGTTCTAATTCTCTGAAAAAGACCTCTGGTAGCTTGATAGGAATTGCATTGAATCTATAGATTGCTCTGGGTAGTATACTCATTTTCACTATATTGATTCTTCCAATCCATGAACACAGTATATTTCTCCATCTATTTGTGTCCTCTTTGATTTCTTTCATCAGTGTTTTATAGTTCTATATTTACAAGTCTTTTGTTTCTTTAGGTAGAAATACTCCTAAGTATTTTATTCTTTTTGTTTAGATGGTGAATGGAATTGTTTCCTTAATTTCTCTTTCTGTTTTCTCATTGTTAGTGTATAGGAATGCCAGATATTTCTGTGTGTTGATTTTGTATCCTGAAACTTTACTATATTCACTGATTAGCTCTAGTAATTTTCTGGTAGAGTCTTTAGGGTTTTCTATGTAGAGGATCATGTCATCTGCAAACAGAGTTTTACTTCTTCTTTTCCAATCTGGATTCCTTTTATTTCTTTTTCTGCTCTGATTGCTGTGGCCAAGTCTTCCAAAACTATGTTGAATAGTAGTAGTGAGAGTGGACACCCTTGTCTTGTTCCTGACTTACGGGGAAATGCTTTCAGTGACCCAGCAATCCCACTGCTGGGCATACACACCAAGGAAACCAGAATTGAAAGAGACACATGTACCCCAATGTTCATCACCGCACTGTTTACAATAGCCAGGACATGGAAGCAACCTAGATGTCTATCAGCAGACAAATGAATAAGGAAGCTGTGGTACGTATACACAAGGGAATATTACTCAGCCGTTAAAAAGAATACATTTGAATCAGTTCTAATGAGGTGGAAAGTGGACGAAACTAGAGCCTATTATCCAGTGTGAAGTAAGCCAGAAGGAAAAACAACAATACAATATACTAATGCATATATATGAAATTTAGAAAGATGGTAAGAATAACCCTATATGCGAGACAGCAAAAGAGATGCAGATATATAGAACAGTCTTTTGGACTCTATGGGAGAGGGCAAGGGTGGGATGATATGGAAGAATAGCATTGAAACATATAAATTATCATATGTGAAATGAATCACCAGCCCAGGCTGATGCATGATACAGGGTGCTCAGGGCTGGTGCACTGGGATGACCCAGAGGTATGGAATCGGGAGGGAGGTAGGAGGAGGGTTCTGGAAGCGGAACACATGTATACCCATGGCAGATTTATGTCAGTGTATGGCAAAACCAACACAATAATATAAAGAAAAACGTACTTCTTGAATTTGTTACAATAAAAAAAAAATACTCCTTGAATTTGTGTGTATGTATGTGGGGTGGGGTGGCATCCTTCAGGGAAGGTCCAGAGATATTGATTTGCACTAGGAAAAGCTGATTGTGCTGCATGGAATGAATCATATGAGCAAACAACAAAAGGCAGAGACTACGCAGGAGCTGATGCTGAACAGTTCAGATCAAGCTGAACTGCAGGGCTCAATGGAGAAGAGGGTTGAATGTAAACAAAAAAGGCTGTATCTCTGTTACAAAATTATATGTTTCTGAGTTAGTTTTTCTCTTGGGCACTTGGCAGAATGGTTTTACCTTCAATTGTGAATAAGAAGGTAGGAAAACAATTGGGCTAAAAGGAAAGCTGAATTAATTTTTCTTTATTTCAACATTTTAATGAATCATTGTATTAAATACTTCCACTTGTTTTTTGAAGCTATTGAGTGTAGGCTGTGCTTTCTCTAAGACAACTTCGAGCTGGTGAAGAAAGGTTGAGGGACTTTATCATTTCCTGACACATAGAGCGTCCTTGATATCTCAATGCTCCTGCTATTTGATTTAAATTCTGAGTATAACCATGCATTTAAGTCAGGGAGATGTTATACTCCAACCTGAGGTAAAGTTGACAAGGCTGAATGTCAATGACCTAACAGCCATATTCAGACTATTTTCCTTGTCTTTCTGTATGTAACATTATTAACATATTAATCATAACACCAATAAAACTCTGAATAAGTGTTTCTAATGGATTTAAGGCCTACCATTTTAAAAAAACTTTAAAATATGTAAATAATATAAAATTTACAAAAGAGTTGTAAAGCACTGAGAGTTCCTATGTGTCTCTCACTCAGTTTCCCCTAATGTTAACATCTTATATAACCATGATGCATTATCAAAAACACGAAATATTTTACATTTTAGTTTTTGAAAACATAAAGTTTCAACTATGGGAAAGTTTAAAATTTGCCTTATCTTTCACAACTTTATACCCATTTATCCATATGTGTGTGTGTCTGTGTGTGTGTGTGTGTGTTTGTGTGTGTGTATACATGCACATATCATATACAAAATACTTTTCAGAATATGTGGACTATAACATTTTGTGGACTATAAAAACATAACCTCTATCTGTAGATTACTTTATTTTTTTTTTTTTAACGTTGTTTCTCTTTAGCATACCTCACAGCTTATAGGACCCTCCCCAACCAGGGATTGAACCCAAGCCACCACAGTGAAAGCCCAGAATCCTAACCACTAGGCCACCAGGGAGGTCCTGTGCATGCTAAGTCACTTCAGTGGTGTCTTCCTCTTTGTCCCATACAGACTTTATGGACTGTAGCCCACCAGACTCCTCTGTTCATGGGATTCTCTAGGCAAGAATACTAGAATGGGTTGTAATGCTCTCCTCCAGGGGACCTTCCCAAACCAGGGATTGAACCTCTGTTTCTTACATTCCCTGCATTGGCAGGTGGGTTCTTTACCACTAACTTCACCTGAGAAGCCCAGGAAGTCCTGTAGGTTATTTTAAATCTCTAGTGATGGTACAATTGGCCATGTTCTCTTTGAGATGGCTTAGATCCAGTGAAATGACTTATTTATCTATTACTGAATTCCAAGTTAAAATTATGTTGACCAACCAACACATTCAGATTTAAATTTTTCCTGTTTAGACCTTTAAATTTCATTTCAAGTTACTCATTGTGAGGATAAGATGAAAATTAAATAAAATCAAATAAATTACAGAGCTGCTAAAATTTTGTCAAATCAGTCAACACTGTGACTTTTGCCAACTGAGAAACAAATATTCCTTTATACTCTGGTTATTAAGCAAACACTGCAGCAATTTTTCAAAATATATGCTTAGAAGTATATAATTTATGCTTTGAAAATAATGCACATATTTCAACTATCTCAGTTACCATAACAACAGAGTATACTGCATCTTCCCTATTTTCAATTTCAATTAAACTCATTTGGATTTGATTGCCACAACCAATAATGAAAGAGGCAATTACGACAGCATTTGTACTTCCACTCTGGCTTTTTCATATTGGTTACATAGTTTTCTGTGTTGAGAAATACTCTGGGATAATGTCCAGGCAGAATAGGAAGAGATACATTTCCTATAGTCTCTTGCAGTTTGGTGTGATATGAGATGAGGTTTGGGCCAGTTAATTGTTAGCATGAGTGTTACAATAATAGCTTCTGGGACCTTCCTTAAGAGGAGACAGCTGGTGCACACCATTTGATCTCTTTTCTTCTTCATAGATTTCTTCATGGTAATTCCTGAAACACAGATAAGGTGCTGTTTTTTTTACTGCTTTGTGTTTTCGGTTTTTTCCTGCGCTGGGTCTTTGCTGTACATGGACTTTCTCTAGCTGCAGCGAGTAGGGGCTACTCTTGGTCTCCTCATACTAGTTTCTCATTGCGCTGGCTTCTCTTGTTGAGGAGCGCAAGCTCTAGGGTACAGAGGCTTCATTGATTGCAGCTTGCGGGCTCAGAAGTTGTGGCCCATGGACTCAGTTCCTCTGCAGCATGTGGGATCTCCCCAGACAAGGGGTTGAACGGGGGTCCCCTGAATTAGCAGGCAGATTCTCATCCAGTGTACCACCAGGGAAGTTCCTGCTTTGTGTCTTGATGCTCACTGATGTTTTGGACCCGGAGGACATTGGCCATATATTAGAGATGGCAGAGCTGTGGATTACATACAGCTTTGTCAACTTTCTGGAATACAGTTGCCATCCCAGTGCTTGACTGTCTGTGAATTCCTCCACAAGAGAGAAGTTATTCCCATCTTATATAAGCCATTGTTATTTTGTATTTTTCTATTGTTTGCCATTGAAGGGAATCCTAATATGCCACATCTGTATGAAGAATGGAAATCGGAAAGATGGCACTAGATATCCACATTTTTCTGGGAAGACTGATCCTGCTCATTCGTGTCTGTGCTGCTCTTTCACCTGTGAGCGCCTCAGCTGGCTCCCTCTGCCACTGCCCTCCTTCTCTTTGTGGACTCCAGGTGCTGAGCGAGATGCCAGCAGCCACGGTAGTGCTGCCATCCCTTCACTTACCTGAGTCTCCCTCAGAGCTGCCAATACATCTTAGATACCACTGAGTTTTGTCGTGGTGTGTTGGTTCATTTGCTTCTTTCTTTTTAAAAACACCATGACATTACACTATAATATTATCCTAGAGTTCTGCACAACTAGAAATGAGGTGTTTTTGTTTTTTTTTTAATTCTAGGAAAATAGATTAAAGCAGATAAATCTTACTCTTGATGTGATGAAGTCAGTAGAGCAAATGTACACTGCTTATACTATAGTCAAAATGACTGAAAAAGCCATTTATATAAATCAGTAGAGAAGTGAAAATAGTGAATGTAAAAACTGTAGTGGAGGTCTCTTTTAAGCTACCCATGCAGTGATATTCTTATACAGGAAAGAGAAAGTAGAAAAAAAAATATTAAACGGTATTAAAATAGTTTAGTTATATTCAAAATCTATTTTGTCAAGCATAGTAAGGATTTGAAAAGAATGAGGTAGGAAACATGGAAAAGGATAAATTATTAATACTCTGCTAAGTCTCGAGAACAGAGACATATGATAACTCAACATTTGAGTGATAAAGAAAATAGAAAGGAAAAATATGTTTTTAAGGGAAAAGGATATAAGCAAGGCAAATGGGATAACTATAATCTTTCAAGAGAATGGCTTAAGCTAAATTTCCAAACTGTTGTTCTAAGAAAAACATCTGGTACATCGGCATGGTATGTTACTGAGGATCCTGAAAGTGGAACCTAACAGACACATAGACAGATGTGCACCTCAGGTTGGCAACTCTACCTCCAGCACTACCTGGCAGCCCCAGGATGGACTGGAAGAGGAAAGCCAGCAGGATGAAGCTGCTGACTCTAAACTCTTCAGCTGATGACTCATATTCATGGCAAAATTCTTTATAAATGACTCTCTTCTTCCTAGACCAGACTGGACTGTCTCTCTATTGTGAGAATAAACTTTTTTCCCCCATCTTTCCTCCTTCTCAGCTCTTTTCCCACATCTTTACCCTAGAGTATAGTTCTTGAGTGGAATACAAAAAGGCTATTTGGCAAATTTTATATTTTATTTCAGCTTCGCTGGTGGCTCAGTGGTAAAAACAAACAAACAAACAAACAAACAAACAAACAAAAAAATAACCTGGTGCAGGACACTTGGGTTTGAACCCTGGGTCAGAAAGATCATCTGGAGAAGGAAATGGCAACCCACTCCAATGTTCTTGCCTGGGAAATCCCATGGACAGAGGAGCCTGACATGCTACAGTCCATGGGGACCTGACTTAGCGACTAAACAACAACAAATATTTTATTTTACCTTTTAAAATCTCTGTGTGTCTTGGCTTCCCAGTGGCTACTTGGTGTTACTCTATTTCAGTGTAGCACTTTCCCTCATGGACCCTCCTACAACCTGTTGATCCTCAGAGGAGATTATCCTGGTTTAACATTGGAGCATTCCAGAGCTATCAGTGTAATAAATTAGATTATGAGTTTGACTTCATTTGTTTTGATGTTAATGTCTCTGAAATTTGAGCAATCAGCTCTTCAACTGCTGTTAGTCATTAATTCTGAAAGAACAATATTTTGTTCAAGATTCTGCAAACATTTTTCTTCAAGACTGAATGTCAGTAAAACTGTATTTCTTGAATGAAAACTGATTGTGTTTCTAATGCTAATAAAGTCATCATGAGTTTAAAATAAAAAAAGATTAAAAAAGGAAAACGGAAAACAGAAAAAAAATTATAAAGTGAATAGCGAATTTGATGCTGCCATCTGTTGTTTAAAAACAAAATAGCACATGACTTAAACCTACAACTTCTTTCTTGCTAAATTTCAAGAAAAAATAGTTTAGGGCCAGTTTATCAATCATCAAAAAGAGAAAAACATGGTTCTTTTTTCACACTGTATTTCTGAATGTGGATTCAAGTGCATGTGACATTTCTTTTATTGATATATTGTATAACATGTGTTATAGCTTTGAAATAGTTAAGACTATAAATATTATATAAGCATTTAAAAGTTAACTATTTTAAAAGAAAATTATTTAATGAAAATGAACTAAAAATGAAAAGCAAAATAGCAGACATAGGAGATAATAAGGATTGTTTCAAAAGATAATAAACCCTCATTTTTTTACAAATGTTAAAGAAGAGAATGACTTTTTGTTCTGAACAATGAAGATAATCAATTTTGAATGATTATTCAACTATGGCAATACATAAATAAATTTATTTGATTTGGAAGAGTAAAATTTATGTTTTAAATTATTTAGCTTGTTTAGAAACATAAATTATATAATTCCTCTTTGTTTAAAGAAAATATCAAAATTTCAAATACTCTATGTAACTAACATTATAGAAGCAGATAAAAGTAAAAGAGTGACTTTATTCATTCACCAAAATATTCATTTTGATATTCTTATATAAAATAATCTGTATAAATATATTTTAATTATTTGGATAACATAAGACAAATATTTTACGTGATTATATGTTTAATTATTGTAGTTTATGTTTTTACTTTGCCAGAAGATCTTAAGTACTGGCAATAACAAAATCAACATACTAAATAAATGTTGGTATTCCAAAGGAAGAGAGAAAATTAAAATTATATTTGATTATTGTCTGTGATTATTTATTACTAAAAAATCTTGAGTTTATTTCAGCATGCTGAAAAATAAAACAACTCTACAATAGACTCTGTATCTTGGTTAAATAAAAGCAGAATTCCAAAGAAATATGTTTAAACCATCTATTTTTTTCTTTCATAACCAGCTAATCTTTTGTATTAAAAAGCAGAGACATCACTGCCAACAAAGATGCATATAGTCAAAGCTATGGTTTCTCCAGTAGTCATGTAGGGATGTGAGAGCTGGACCATAAAGAAGGCTGATAACTGAAGAATTGATGCTTTCAAATTGTGGTGCTGAAGGACTTTTGAGAGTCCTTTGGACAGCAAAGCGATCAAACAAGCCAATCCTAAAGGAAATCAAACCTGAATATTCATTGAAAGGACTGATGCTATAGCTGAAGCTGCACTACTTTGGTCACCTGATGCGAAGAGCTGACTTATTAGAAAAGACCCTGATACTGGGAAAAGTTGAGGGCAGGAGGTGCACTGGAGTTCATGAGATTTCAAAAAACAGCAACAATCTTCTGTGCATATAAATTATTTACTATTCATCTCTGTCATCTTCTTCTTCCCAGTTTGTCTGAAAGATATGTTGGTGTAATGAATTTGTTAACATACTAATAGATAAAAGGATATCCAGAGAAGGAGATGACAGAAGATGGGATGATTGGTTAGCATTACTAACTCAATCAGTTCTGTTCAGATGCTCAGTCACATCCAGCTCTTAGCGACCCCATGAATGCAGCATGCCAGGCTTCCCTGTCCATCACCAAACCCTGAAGCATGCTCAAACTCATGTCCATCAAGTCAGTGATGCCATCCAACCATCTCATCCTCTGTCATCCCTTTCTCCTCCTGCCTTCAATCTTTCCCAGCATCAGGGTCTTTTCTAGTGAGTTCATTCTTCACATCAGGTGGCCAAAGTATTGGAGCTTCAGCATTAGCATCAGTCCTTCCAATGAATATTCAGGATTGATTTCCTTTAAGATGGACTGGTTGGATCTCCTTGCAGTCCAACAGACTCTCAAGAGTCTTCTCCAGCACCACAGTTCAAAAGCATCAATTCTTTGGTGATCAGCTTTCTTTATGGTCCAACTCTCACATCCATACATGACTACTAGAAAAACCATACATGACTACTGGAAAGACCACAGATTTGACTAGACAGATCAACTCAACAGACATGAGTTTGAGAAAACTCTGGGAGATAGTGAAGGACAAGGAAGTGTGGTATGCTGCAGTTCATGAGATTTCAAAAAACAACAACAATCTTCTGTGCATATAAATTATTTACTACTTCATCTCTGTCATCTTCTTCTTCCAAGTTTGTCTAAAAGATTTGTTGGTATAATGAATTTGTTAACATACTAATAGATAAAAGGATATCCAGGAAACTTCTAAACAATTTAGGTTTGTGATGTTACAAAACAATTCTTAGTTTGAGCAACATTTCAAGTTACTTTATGCTATTGTTCACAGAGGCAGCTTAGCATTCCATAGTAGGTAATTTCAAATTTGCTTGAGTCAAAGTCTTTTCTAACGTTACTACATTTACAAGTGGAATTATAAAACTACTTTTTAGAATTACACTCTTATCTATTGTTATTCTACGTGTGGAAATAGAAATAGTAAAAAATTAAAAATCCCATTTATTTCCAGAATGGAGTATTATACTCATCTCTTGACACCACTGACAGATCACATGAGGAAAGATTTCAAGAAGATTATTTTCTTCTCTATGTTTAGCTGTGCATGACATTCAATGATAATAATTTCACAATGATGAATTGATTTTGAGTATTTTGAAAATAACCTTACAGATCAGTATATGTTACACAAATATTTAAACAAGTCCTCAGTCTTACATTTCTTAAACAGATACAGGTCATTAAGAAAGTTGAACGAACAAACTTCTAATTACATTTATGATGGAGTAACAGGCTTGGCTTTATTCCCTTGCTTGATACCACTAAAAAAATCAGAAAAATATATAAAATAATGGCTTTCTGGACCTTGGCAATAGTGATCATTGATACATGAGAAATAAAGGCAGTGAGGCTTTTGGTTGCCTGAGATTACAAGCTAGGGAAAGAGTGCAGCCATGGCACAGGGAGTTGAAGGTTCTCTTTAAGTTCAGTGAGTCAAACTGGGAGACTGGTGAAGCAAAGGTGGTGAGAGCTTGTGGGGCAGAGTACTGAGACAAAGACCTGCAGGAAGAGTTCTCCAGAGGGCCATCCTTAAGTGCCTGGTTGAGTACTGTTGAGCCTATTCATCCGAGGAAACAATCTGAACCCAGGGGGAAATCCATGCAGAACAGTAAGAAACAAACTCTGCATCAAACAGGGCCAGGGTTAAGTGCATGCTCCTAATACACCAAGTGGAAAGCCACATTACTTCATAAGGTATCAGAGTGCGAGGAATGCTCTTGTCACAGTAGTCAAGCAAAATTAGCCCTTAACTAAAGTTTCTCTCCAAATATCAAATTGTTAACATCCGTAGGATCACAGAAAAATCAAGAGAATTCCAGAAAAACACCTACTTCTGCTTTCTTGACTACACCAAAGCCTTTGACTGTGTGGATCACAATAAACTGTGGAAAATTCTTCAAGGGATGAGAATGCCAGACCACCTTACCTGCCTCCTGAGAAATCTGTATGCGGATCTAGAAGCAACCATTAGAACTGGACAGGGAACAACAGACTGGTTCCAAATTGGGAAAGGAGCATGTCAAGGCTGTATATTGTCACCCTGCTTATTTAACTTCTATGCATAGTACATCATGTGAAATGCTGGATTGGATGAAACACAAACTGGAATCAAGATTGCTGAGAGAAATATAAATAATCTCAGATATGCAGATAACACTGCCTTTTTGGCAGAAAGAAAAGAACGAAAGAGCCTCTTGATGAAAGTGAAAGAGGAGAGTGGAAAATTTGGCTTAAAACTCATCAGTCAGAAAACTAAGAACATGGCATCTGGTCCCATAGATGGGGAAACAGTAGAAACAGTGACACTTTTTTTTGGAGGGGGGGGCTCCAAAATCACTGCAGATGGTGAATACAGCCATGAAATTAAAAGATGCTTGCTTTTTGGAAGAAAAGTTATGACCAACCTAGACAGCATATTAAAAAGCAGAGACATTACTTTGCTGACAAAGGTCCATCTGGTCAAAGCTATGGTTTTTCCAGTAGTCATGTACAAATGTGAGGGTTGAACCATAAAGAAAGTTAAGCATGGAAGAATTGATGCTTTTGAACTGTGGTGTTGGGGAAGACTCTTGAGAGTCCCTTGGACTGTAAGGAGATCCAACCAGTCCATCCTAAAGGAAATCAATCGTGAATATTTATTGAAAGTACTCATGCTGAGGCTGGAACTCCAATACTTTGGCCACCTGATGCAAAGAACTGACTCATTGGAAAAGACCCGGATGCTGGGAACAATTGAAGACAGGGGAGAAGGAGACAACTAGGATGAGACGGTTTGATGGTATCACTGACTCGGTGGACATGAGTTTGAGTAAGCTCCAGGTGTTGGTGATGGACAGGGAAGCCTGGCCTGCTGCAGTCCATGGGATCACAAAGGGTCAGACATGACTGAGTGACTGAACTGATTCTTATTACTGCTAATGCAACTAATTTGTTATACTATCACCTAAATCATATATCTGCTATTTTTTTTTTAAATCGTAGAGGACTTAGCTTATACACACAAAGTTTAGGTACATTTAAATGTTACATGTAATGCCTAGAGAAAAGAAAATGGAAAAAGGAGGTCAAGTGTTAACAGCATAGAAAATGAGAATGATCAGAAGGTTTAAATGTAGCCCGGGATTCTTTCAAATAAGCATTCATTTGACATGTTACAATTAGAAACTTTAGGTCTTAGTTCCAATATTATTGTGACACATTTACAAAGCAGCATTTAACTTTGGCTATATGAAGACTTAGCAATAAAATCTGTCAGGATTTTTACAAAACCTTTCATTTTTCCTTCAAATATTTCCCTAAAAGTTACACCTGTGTTTTTATAAAAATTAAACATTTCTCTCCATTTTTTTATCTCAAAATTAATGACAGCAACTCTCTCTCTCTTTATGTATGTGTCATTTTAATGTTCTGTATTAGACACTCTTCAAAACCAAACCAGTTGGTGCAGAGAATGATCAAAATTATTGGATGCTGATGACCCCATTTTTTTTTAAATACTAGAAAACTATGACATGTCATTTTCCATTGCACATTACTGAACTTGAGCTGAACTTGAGCTGAATCATTTTCTCCTCCTTTTCCCATATTCATATGCTGACTGATGGTAAATTTATCCATGTTCTTCAAGTTTGAGAGATGGGGATTTGAAAATTCTAAGATGTTCAAGTCACCATACAAAGTTTTCATAATATAGGTTCATTTCTGACTAACATTGAATATTATGACATCAACTTCCTGAAACTAGAATTGCTTTTCTACCTTCACTATAATATATTGTACAGTTTTCCAATTTTACAGATAATCTTTAATTATAAGTATGTTCTATATGAATTAATTTTTGGTAGTATGATAATTTTTTCTTTCCTATGATCCAGTGCAGCTCCTGGATCCTTTTCTATACAAGTTTCTGTGGATTATTTAATGGAAAAAAATATTTTCTTTCAACTAACATGTCCAATTTAAAAATGAGTCATTGTGTTCACTCAAGGATGTATCTCTCAAACGGATGGTTTAATTGTCCTATTAGGCTGGAGATTTTGCCTAATAATATACAAGATAGAGGTAAAATAGATATTATTAATAACTTTAATATTTATTGAATATTTTTCTAGAAGGAAAGTCTTTTGTAAGTCCTAAGTTATTTCATTTATGCTTCACTACAATACTAGGAAGCAAGAGCCAGTGGGATTCCCAGTTTACAGATGAGGCAACTGAGGATGCCAAAGTGAGCATAACTTGGATGTAGATACTTTACTTATACTGCTCCTGAAGACCCAGACACCTCTATTTTTCAAGAAATTCAGTGACCTAAATGAAAAAAGTCTTTATGATATTCAGTTCCAGGTTGAAATATATGTCTATCCCTGTGCTAACAGAATCATAGAATATCAAAGAGTGTCATACTGGGAGCTGAATACACAGTTTTTGCTCTAGTTGGGGGATGTGGAGCTCATATCTCAATGAATAGACAACCTGGCAATAAATAAGTAGAGCCTATAACACCAGAAAATGATAGAGCAGTAAAAAGTATTAATAAAAGCAGTATATACCTTTATATATGTCATTTACATATACAGTGAATATGACATTTAAGGATGACCAACCTTTTTGAGCACTTGTATTACATTTTGAGTTTTTTACATTGAGTTTTGACATTTCCCAAAACGGAAAACAGAGAACTTACTTTCATAGCCATCTTTCATCTGGGATTCAGGCAGTATCTTGGATTCTATAAATAATATTAACTAACATAGATTTTAGTATGGAATTTAACATCTTGAATATATTTTTTAATTCATGAGTTTCATTCATGAGTTTCTTGATAGATGTAATAATACACAGTCCAGGAGATTAGTACTGGCCATTTCCGGTATTTATTTTCCCCCATATATTGATGTAAACGGGGTCCCAGCATCATTGGCATGAGTTTTGGTATTGGTGTAATATGTACTATGTAATATCTTTTAATACATTTATCTCTTAAATTGCCTATAGTGAATTCTACCATTTGCAACAAAGAACTATGACTGATACACATGGATAGAGAGATTGTCATATTGATTGAAGTAAGTCAGACAAAGAAAAATGCCATATGATATCACCTATATGTGGAAACTAAAAAAAGGGGTTGGGGTATAAATGAACCTATTTACAAAACAAAAATAGAATCACAAGTGTAGAAAATAAGCTTATGGTTACCAGGTAGTAAAGAGGGGGAGGGATAAATTGGAAGATAAGGACTCACATATACACACAACTATATATAAAATAAGTAACTAATAAGAACCTACTGTTAGCACAGGAAACTCTACTCAATACTCTGTAACAGCCTATATGGAAAAATAATCTAAAAAAAGAGTGTACATATACATATATCTGCATAACTGATTCACTTTGCTGTACATCTAAAACTGACACAATATTGTAAATCAACCATACTTACATATAAATTTCTTTAAAAATGTTTAAGGTGATATTTGTCAGAAAACATACAAATTTAACGGATAAAAGCACACAGAGATGAAACCAGAAGAAACAGTAAATAAAAAGTCCTGAAATAGGATTAGCTTGATGTGTTTTTGTAGCAGGAAGAGCATCAATATGGCTAAGAGAAGTGAACCAGATGGAAAATTATAGGCAATGAGATCAGGCAGAGAGTCATGAAGTGACTTGAATATTATGACAAAAAATTCAGTTTATAGTGACTATGATAGGAAGTAACTGTGTAGTTTTAAGAAGTAGTTTTATAATATGACCAACAATTAAAAAATTCATTCTGATAGCTGTACAGTACTTATAATAGAGAAACCAGAGTAGAATTGAGATACACAAAGGTCTAAGAGAGAGAAGTGACTTACACTAGACTGGAAATAGTGGAGGCCATAGGAATAGGTTTGATTTTAAATGTATGTTGAAAATGGAAGCTATTATGTTTGTTATTATATTAGACATACATTTTGAGAGAAAGCAATTGGGTGAATTATGATTATTTACTATAAGTGAAGCAGCTAGAGAGCAGATATTTAGTTTTATTTTGTTAATATGGGGATAGAGAAATCAAAAGTTTAGTTTTGAAATTACTCATTGGACATATAAATGAAGATTTATAGAAAAATTAGGTAATTTTCTATGGCTGTGGGGAGTTTATGGGGCAAACACTGAATTAGAGACAAAAATGTCTCTAACTGTCAGAGTCAACTGTACATAGATTAAAAATCTTCAAGTAGGTGACCTCTAAGCACTAAACAGAGATAGGGAATGCAAGACGCCCTGTATTGTGCTAAGCCAGGGGACATTCTGACCTCAGATATTGGGAGTGTAGGAGGAGTAAGAAAAGAAAAAAAACCAAGCAAAACTGCCCAGTGAGATGAGATAAAAACGCAAGACAGTCATATTCTTCATATTCCAAGTGAAGACAGTGTTTCTAGAAAGATGGCATCACTAACCATGTGAAATGTTGCTAATCCGAATGGTGATAATGATGAGATCCAGCGTGTAGGCATGTCCATCCTAATGTTCTGCCCTGAACGGATTTTGATTTCTTATTTTCATGATACCAGGTATTTATCAGAGCTCTAAACATTCCATCTAGTAGACAAGAGGAAGAGGCAAATAAAGATGCAAGTGTATTTCTTTCCTCTAGTGATACTTTCTGGCAGTTGGGTACACAATTTCTGCTTGCAACCACTGAACTTAGCCACAAGGCCATGACTGACTGCAGGGAAAATGAGGACATGTAGACTTCATTCTGGGTGATAGAGATAAAAATAAGGGGTTCTATTGGTATGGGAAAGAGGGGAATAAATATTTGCAGATGTTGCATTTCAAGTTCCCTGGGAAGCAGAATCTGAGATAGAGATTATTTCCAAGGAAGTTTATTAGAGAGTGTTCTTGGGAATGACAGCTAATGAAAGGTTGGGGAAGAGAATGCCTGTGGGAGACGTTGAACTGCTCCACAGTCCCAACAAAGCCAATCCCATTCAGAGTTGTCCATTGTTGGAACTGGGCAGGGGCAGTCAGTCTTCATATTTCAACTTTGATCATTTACTGCAGGCTGCAGACTGTTGCTGAAAGATACGTTGGGCAAGACAATTCTCTCCAGCTGAGAAAATTTCCAAAGAGAAGTGACAATTGACAGCTCTCTGCCAGCACTTGGGGAAAAAAAATCTTCATTCCGGTAAAGAGACCTTATAATATCTACCATTGCAGACTGCTAGAAGTATGTTTGCTGTGGAGGATAAAGTAGGAAATAGAAACACATTGCCTCATTTGCCAAATGAGACCTTACCTTCTAGTTACATTCCAAAGAATTCAAACATAAGGTTGGAAAAACTAAGTCTTTAAAGAAAAATACAAACAAAGTGGGGTGGGTTTCAGAGGGTACAGTTTATCCACTCATTTACAAATCTTATTAAGCACTTACTGTATGTTAGATATCCTGCTAGACAACATGATAAAGCAAATGAACGTGATAATGTTTCCCTTTGCCATCATGACATTTAGTGACTCATGGGAAGAATGATTGAAAACAAGTAAGTGAAATTAGCTAATTTTGACATGTGATAGAAAGAAAATACTAATAAATAGTAAACAAATGACTAATTATGAAATACGTATTTGAAGGAGTTGCTCATAGGAAAGAGGGAATTATATAAGTGAGAATTAGCGATGAGAAGGAAGCAGCCTCAGGAAGAATGGGAGCACAGATTTCTAGGCAAGGGGTCCAATCAATGACAAAGTGACAAGTTTGAGAACTAGAAGAACATCTGCTTGACTGGGACACAGTAAGCAAAAAAGAGACCTGTGTGAGATGAGATTAGAGTGGTAAGATTACTCAGTGCCTGAGAATCTGGGTTATTTTCTAGGTACAATGGAAGACAAGGATTTAACACCAGTGAAAGCACATGTGATCATAGTAATATGGTACGTAAATTATCTCTGGGTGTAATTGAGAAACTGATACCTAGGGATTAAAAAGACTTCAGAAAACTTGACATTATTTTTGAGAACTGCTTTCAATAATTATTTAATAAATACATAATAGTTCCACATTTTAGAGATACAATGATGAGAAAAAAGACAAAATATCTTGCTTAATGAAGCTTAATTTTCTATAAAGAGATTCTCTTACTATCTGTATCACTTCTCCATGCACAAACACAAATTTATAAAATTGAATGTATGAAAAGTAATCTCTGAATAACTCTTATAGATCTTCATGTATTTATTTTTGCTTTTTAAAAATACCATTCTTTTATCTTGTATTAGAGTTATTTGTGATACATACACATACTATCTATATGCATACTACATTTTATATATATATATATATTCTATATGCTACACATGTATATTATGTATGTATGTGTGTATATGATGTATGTGGGTTTTCCCAGATGGCACAGTGGTAAAGAATCTACCTGATAATGCAGGAGGTGCAGGAGATGTGGGTTTGACCCCTGGCTGGGGAAGATCCCCTGGATAAGAAATGGCAACCCACCCCAGTATTCTTGCTTGGGAAATCCCATGGACAGAGGAGGCTGGCAGGCTACAGTCTGTGGGGTTGCAAAGAGTTGGACATGACTGAGTGACTGAACATGGGCCTGAGAGCAACTGAGCATGAGCACGATTATATATGTATACACATATACACAGTATATATGTGTATATATATTATATATATATAGTATATATGTGTATAGAATACTATATAGATGTTATATATAATATGCCCATGCTAAATTATGCATTAATATATAGAATTTTCATGTTTGTTAAATATTTGAATAAAAGTAGTAACGTTAATAGTTTGTAGTGTAATCTCAATTTTGTCATACCCAATATTATATAACATACCACGGGATATTCTCTGTTAAATTGACAAACTTGTGTTCATATGTTTCTATAAAAATAACTTTTATTTTTATTTTAATAACTGATTATGTTAAATATCATCTTTTCCTATTTTATGTGAAAATATACCTAAATAAGCATTTCTTGTTTTTAAATATAAGTCAAATGTTAGTGTCAAGGCAAAAATATTTTTACTTATGACTAATTATTATTTAACTCATTCTATTTGTGATAGATATGTCAAGGGAGTGGGTAATTTCCTTGGTTTTGTCTCATCACAGCAAAAATTTGAAGCAACAGATATTAAAGCCCTTGGCATGTCACAGCTCTCAGACAGACCGTGTTATAGCTCTTGGATAGATCAGTGTTACAGCTCCATGTTACAGCTCAGTTTTATTTAGAAAATAAAAGTAAAATACTTCCTCAAGTCATGAGGGCATGCTGACCCAAAAGATGTGAAAAGAAGAGAGAGAGCATGGGCGCACTCATGCCTGAGGGAGAGAGAGAAACCCCTGGCCCTTTGGCTCCCCTTTTTATATGTTTTTTTCTCCTCCCCCTGGGCCTGTCCTGTGTAACTTGGGCTAGCCAGGAGTGCTGTTTGTTCTGAGGTCCTCACTCCTCATGCATCTCGGACCTTTTTGTTCTATTTTTGCGGGGTTTTCCCTTCCTTGTCTTTTGGCCATCTCTATTCTGGACTCCTTTGTCCTATTCTAACTACCTAACAGATATTTATAAAACAATTTAGAAGTTTTCTACATTGATTCTGAATAGGATAGCTTAGTGGAACACAGAACTGAATGCAATGCTCTTTTATATGTTGTATTTTCACAAAATCTGTAATAGAATTTTGGATTATTTCATGTGAGAGATTTATAATACTTTGCTATGATCTACCCATTTCATAAAAATAGGGCAACTACTGGAATGCTTACATCATTAAAGAAAAGAGAACACCATTTTTTTTTCAAAGGTTATAAACAATTTTTATATATGAAGCATGCAAATATTTGAAGCATAAATGGATTTTAAATTTTAAAAAGAACATTGTTCTAGTCAGGGTTTATATTTTTTGTTTGTTTTTTCTTAAATAGACTTTGTGTGTGTATGTGTGTGTGAAAAGGAGAACACTGAAAACTCGCTGGAATATAGAAACACTTTGATCCACATGCGTCTAACCTTTCAAATGTGTTTTAGACAGAGATCTGAATGTACTATAACCTGGAGACTGTTTTTCAGTCGTAAACCATGCATTTAGTTGGGGAGTCTGAGCTGATCAGGGAGAGAAAAATCTTTAAGTGGGCAAAATGTACATCCAACTGATTTCAAAGCTTTCACTATTTTGAGCTACAGAAAGGAACACCATGAACTGATCACTAATCATGTGCACTGCTAAGCCTATGGGATTCAAAAGACAACAGTGCACCCGGCCCTTCCCACCAGCTTGCAGAGAAAAGTCTTTTTACTCAACAGGAGAAATGTGACACTTGCTGAAACAGAGGCAGAAGCTAAGAGTAAAGAGATTTAGCTGACTGAAACTTTTCTAGACTCCAGAAGAATTCTCTCAGAGGCACACTCTCAAGAACTCATTTTCCATCCACTCCCTAGAGCTGTATAAGAAACTATAGAGAACACTTTAGCAAAGAATTAGAACAGATTTTATCAACGAGGGGTGGCTGATTATGAAATGCTCTTAGTACTGTAACCCAGGCCTGCAGCAATTGTGTTAATCAAAAAGCTAGGGCAGGTTACCCTAGCTTTCACCACAGTTTTGTTTTATTTCCTAAATCTGATGGAATTAAGTCTAAATCTTAATACATAAGATTTATATATATTGATATATTATGCCTGTTTTCAATACTGGCTTAAATGCAATTAATTACCAAAGCATAATGCCATCAAGTTTTTTGAGAAAACTCTCAGCCTTTTATTAGTCAGAACACTTCCATTACAGAGGCTAAATCTCCAGGTTGGATAACACTTCTTAGTAACAGCCTTAGGATCACAACAGCATTGAAAGGACGGAGCAGGCTGGGGGTCAGTGCCTTCAGGCATCTTCGTTTCTCTTTCTCTGGGCTTCTGTTGCTAGGCACTCACTGAGAGTAAAGGCAGGGCTATTGTTTAAGGGTGGTTTCCCCCTTTCCCTCCTAAGCTCCTGTTTTTCTGGTTCTGAAATAAGTGACTATTTGGAAACAGACTACAAAGAGGCCAACAGAAATTTCCACACGTTACCATCTAGTTAATATCCTTGGGCAAAGAATTTTAAGGTAAGCACTATCAAAGAGTTTTTCTAAATTAGCATTCTACTTGAAAGAAATTTTTTAAATAGAAGTTTGATATTGTTGACTCTAATGGGATTGCAGGTTTATTTTGAGTATTAACAGTATTAGTATCTTGTCAAGGACACAATAAATTTATTTTTAAGGCCTTGATTTTCCTTTAAAACGCGTGGCACTTTTAAATCAGCTGGAACTTGAAAAAATCGTTTTGGCAGAATTTAACAATACAGACTGAAGGAAAGCATTTATGGTGAAAACTGTTATCATGCTATTATTGCTTATGGTACAATTATTTAACTATCTCTTTAGCTGAGAAACTAAATCAATAGACTTTGTACTGTGAAGCTGTTAATATTTTGGAAAAAGACTGCTGCTGCCTTAATTTTACAGATATTCTGACTGCTCTGGACACAGAAATCATGAAGGACATTTTCTCCATTTGCAAATTTGACTGCTTTCTTTCCTTTTGAAACCAAGCTCTATGTGAATTATTTCAACCAGTTTTTTAATATGACAGGAACTGGCCTCTGTGTTTCAACAAAAATGAAGAATCTAGAATAATACATGATATCAGGATAACCTGGGAAGAGGGCAAAGCCTCAAAGTTAAAGTATGACTGCAATTATCAGGAGAGATTATATGTTAGTCTAAGGCCATAAGAAGGGGAAACAGAAAAGTGTATAAATATGTCCAACAAAAATTTTAAAAAGAGATGCACTACACAGAAGGATTTCTGGTGTTTTGAGTAAGAAAAATCCATCCTTGGATATCAAAGAGATTCAAGAATAGATGGGTCCAAGTCTTACTTTGTCAAGAGTATAGAAAATACAATGGAAGTTAAGCATTATTGTTGTTGGTCAGTACCTAAGTCTTGTCCAACTCTTGGCAACCTCATGGACTGCTGCACGCCGTGCTCCTCTGTCCTCCACTGTCTCCTGGAGTGTGCTCAAGTTCATGTCCATTGAGTCAGCGATGCTATCCAACCATCTTATCCTCTGCCACCCCCTGCTCCTTTCCCAGCATCAGGGTCTATTTTAATGAATCAGCTCTTCAAATCATGTGGCCAAAGTATTGGAGCTTCAGATTCAACATCAGTCCTTTTAAAGAATATTCAGGGTGATTTCCTTTAGGATTGACTGGTTGGATCTTGCAATCCAAGGCACTCTCAAGAGTCTTCTCCAGCACCATAATTCTAAAGCTTCAGTTTTTCAGTGCTCAGTGTTCATTATAGTCCAGCTCTCACATCCATGCATAACTACTGGAAAAACCATAGCTTTGACTATATGGACCTTTGTAAGCAAAGTAATGTCTCTGCTTTTTAATATGCTGTCTAGGCTTGTCATAACTTTCTTTCCAAGGAGCAAGCATCTTTTTATTTCATAGCTGCAGTCACAGACCACAGTGATTTTAGAGTTCAAGAAAATAAAATCTGCCACTGTTTCCATTTTATCCCGATCTATTTGCCATGAAGTGATGGGACCAGATGTCATGATCTTAGTTTTTTGAATGTTGAGTTTTAAGCCAGCTTTTTCACTTTCCTTTTCACCTTCAACAAGAGGTTCTATAGTTCCCCTTTACATTCAGCCATAAGGGTGGTGTCATCTGCATGTCTGAGGTTTTCGATATTTCTCCTGGCAATCTTGATTCCAGCTTGTGGTTCATCCAGCCTGGCATTTCACATGATGTACTCTGCATATAACTTAAATCAACAAGGTGACAATATGCAGCCTTAACATATTGCTTTCTCAATTTGAAACCAGTCTGTTGCTCCATGTCTGATTCTAGCTGTTGCTTCTTGACCTGCATACAGGTTTCTCAAGAGGCAGTTAAAGCAGTTTGTTTATTCCCATCTAAGAATTTTCCAGTTTTTTGTGATCCAAACAGTCAAAGGCTTTAGTGTAGTCAAAGAAGCAGAAGTAGATGTTCTTCTGCAATTCTCTTGTTTTCTCCATGATCCAGTGAATGTTGACAATTTGATCTGTGGTTCCTCTGCCTTTTCTAAATCCAGCTTGTATATCTGGAATTTCTCAGTTCACATACTGCTGAAGCCTAGCCTGAAGGAGTTTGAGCATTATGTTGCTAGCATGTGAAATGAGCGCAATTATACTGTAGTTTAAACATTCTTTGGCATTGCATTTCTTTGGGATTGAAATGAAAACTGACCTTTTTCTAGTCCTGTGGACACTACTGCTGAGTTCTCCAAATTTGCTTCTGTATTCAGTGAAGCACTTTAACGGCAACATCTTTTAGGACTTGAAATAGCTCAGATAGAATTCCTTCACCTCCACTAGCTTTGTTTGTAGCAATGCTTCCTAAGACCCACTTGACTTCACACTCCATGACGTCTGGCTCTATCTGTCAGCTTTTGTAAGGCCTCCTCAGACAACTACTTTGCCTTCTTGCATTTCTTTTTATTTGGGATGATTTTGGTCATAGCCTTCTGCACAGTGTTGCAAATGTCCATCCATAGTTTTTCAGGTACTCTGTCTACCAGCTCTTATCCCTGAATCTATTCATCTCCCCCTCCTCCAATCTATAATCATAAGGAATTTGATTTAGGTCATATCTGAATGGCCTAGAGGTTTTCCCTACTTTCTTCAATTTAAGCCTGAATTTTTCAATAGGGAGCTCATAATCTGAGCCACAATCATCTCCAGGTCTTGCTTTTGTTCACTGAATAGAGCTTCTCCATTTTTGCCTGTTAAGAACATAATCAATCTGATTTAGGTATTGACCATCTGGCCATGGCCATGTGTAGAGTGGACTCTTGGTTTGATGGAAAAGGGTGTTTTCTATGACCAGTGTGTTCTCTTGACAAAACTCTGTTAGCCTTTGCCTTGCTTAATTTTGTACTCAAAGGCCAACCTTGCCATTATTCCAGTTATCTCTTGACTTTTTACTTTTGTATTCCAATGCATGATGAAAAGGAATCTATTTTTTGGTGTTAGTTCTAGAAGATCTTGTAGGTCTTCATAGAACAGGTCAGCTGTTCAACTTCAGCTTCTTCAGTTGGGGCATAAACTTGAATTAGTGTGACGTTGTGTGGTTTGCCTTGGAAACAAACCAAGACCATTCTGTTGTTTTTGAGATTCAACCCAAATACTGTGTTTTGGACTATTTTTTTGACTATGAGGGCTACTCCATTCCTTCTAAGTGATTACTGCCCACAGTAATAGATATAATGGTCATCTGAATTAAATTCGCCCATTCCTGTCCATTTTATTTCACTGAATTCTAAAATGTCGGTGTTCATTCTTGCCATGTCCTGCTTGACCACGTCCAGTTTACCTTATTTCATGGATCTACCATGCAAGGTTCTTATGCAATATTGTTCTTTATAGCATTGGACTTTTCTTTCACCACCAGAAAATATAATGGAAATTAAACACTGGGTTGATCAAGTATAACTCTGGTTTTTTGATATAGTAACATCTCAACTGGTTCATGGGGTCACAAACAATCAGTCACGACTGAGCGACTGAACTGAACTGAACATCTTAACTTTGACCAACATATTACTTTACATTGTACAAAACGTTCATGTACACTGACCCCTCATCAGAAGGAGGCTATAGAATAGATAACAGAAGATTGACACTATAGAGGAGATAACAGAAGCTTGGCAGGATTGAGGGACACATCTAAGATCATACCAGCAGTCCATGACAGAGCATGGATGAGAAAGATCCCAGGTTCAAACCTGAGACCTTTTGCCACACAGCCTTCTTTCTACACTGCACTGCCTATGGTTCTAAAAGAAATAGGTGAAGAATTTGGAGAGAAAGGGTTCATGATAATATGAGAAAAATTATGTGCTTTATGGGGTAGACGTATTTGGAAAAGAGATTTATTTACTGAGATTCAGGAGCAGAAGTACTGATAAACTTAAGGGAAAGTCATTTGTTGGCTGCTTCAACGCAAATCCAAAGAGGTCCTTTGCCTACAGTCATAGGGATGTTTTGAATGGATAATTCTTCTATTTCTTCAGTTTAATTAACAATACACAGATCTGCATACTCCATGCTAAATGATGAACTGTAACTGTCAATAGAGGCAATTTCTTAATTTTATTGGCATGTAGGCTAATACCTAGTTAAGGGTTAAATTACAATCTGGCAAGTACATACTCAAAATTCCATTTGTGAAGTTGAAGCAAATGCATTTGCAACATATTTCTTAAAAATTGCTTATTCTAAAATATTAAAGGACCCAAGACGATGTGGCTTTTTTTAGTTATCACATATAAAAATCTTCAAAACTTAAGAATTACTGTTAGATACAGTTGTTTTGTTAAAATGATTTCTTTCAACTATAAAAGTATTAGAAATGAAATGAAAGTTTTCATTTTGTGTAAATGGTTATGTGTGTATGAATGAGTTATATGCTTTTTTTAAATGAAAGATTGAGACAGAAATGTTAAAATTGTTTTATGTTTCTCAGAGTTGCCTATGGTGAATGTAAGATGTCTTATTCTACTCAGTCCTGTTATCGCTACTCTTACAATGGTTCTACTAGCATTGATTTATATTTCTATCCAGTCAAATACTGTATACCTTCTTCAGTCCATTGTATTTTTATGAGTAATACACTGAATCCATTTCTTCAGGTCTTCTTTTCAACTTACAGCTTTGCTTTTGGGAACATAACAGTAATGATACTACTAATGAAGGAACTGAGTATAATAAGTTAACCATCACAACTGCTGAGAATCCTTCAGATGAATGCAAAATCCTTTGTGAGCTATTTTTGTCCTGATTATAACACTGTTTACAACATCTGGTCATTTCCTAAATTTACTACTAATGAGAGTTTGTTAGCAGCTGGGATCGCTCTAAATTTAAGCTAAGCTTATTTAAATTAGGATATTAAACCATTTTCCTGCTGCTTAAGAAAAGTAAATTTCTTAGGAAAATTACTTTCATATTTTGTCTCTGTGTGTTATAATCAAGTCTCTGCAGAATGACCATACTTCTTTTAGTCAATTCCTCTAAAATGTGACAAAATTATTGGCTTATTTTTCTATTTTAGGGAAATTTTGTCGTGGTTAAAAAAAAGTGAATTGTCTGATTGTTAGTCAACTGCTTATCATTGCTTATTATTAAATCTGTGTGTGTGTGTGTGTGTGTGTGTGTGTGTGTGTGTGTATGTGCATGCGTGCATATGTATCGTGGTTAGTCAGTTGGAAAGAGCACTTAACATTTTTCCCAGTATTAAAATTAGACAAAATCATCTAAGCTCTGTAAAATTGACTATTTTGAGAATGTGTATGAAGACAGAATTAGGAATAAAAAGACTATTGATTTCATTTTACAAAATCTGGATTTTAGTCCTGATTCTAACAGCAGAATTCACTGAGTGTCCTACTGTATTTTTTCTTTCATTTCATGTTCTAGACATGTTATACCCAAACGGTCCAGGAAACAAACTCACACAGAAGGAAAGCGTGGATAGTGGAGTGCAGTTTATTACACCAGCGGGTCTGAGGCAGAGTCTCCCCAGCCAACTTTTGTGAAAACCTTATATACATTAAGTGTACTGCTCAAGTTCACATTCCCAAATTCCTTAAACCTAGCCTGGAAAATGTTAAAGGGAGATACAAGCAGGTTAAAGCCATGATTCATAAGCAGAAGTTCAGCTGCTTATTCATTGTAGCCTACACCAATGGGTGCCATAAATATTACAAAGGTGATTGACTACATAGGAGATTATTACATTCTTTTTGGAGACGGGAAACCTTGGTATGGAATCTGGTGTTTATCAGTCCAGGAGGCCTATTCGGCCATGGGTATGTTATCCCCATGGCTACCAGGCACAGTGTCCAAAGTTCAATGAAAATTCAAGATGGAGTGTCCTTCTTTGTCAAGATGGAATCAGCTCAGTCTGTTCCTTTCCTACTTCAGACACACTAAATTTTTGGTAAATATCAATTCAAGTTGAGTTTCTATCCTGGAAATCATCTCTGCTCTACAAATAAATATGAGTACTAGATTTGTTGTATTTGATAAAAGAAGGACTGTACACTTAATTTAAGAAAGTTCAACATACTGCTAAGGAGAGGCAAATGTTCTTGATTTACACTTATTAAATTATTTTCTTACTTATAAAAATTGGGAGTAAATTACATACAATAAAATCCACAGTAATTTAACAACTGTACATCCTCAGTACTCACAACCCAAAGCAAAACGTAAAATATTTACATCATCTCAGAAAGATCTTTCTTGTCCTTTTCCAATAAGTCCTCCCAACCCCAGAAAAACTATTTTCTGATTTCTACCACCATAATTTAGTAATTCTTTTTTTAGATATCCTATAACTAGAACTGTGTTCTTTTCTATCTTTCTTGTCTCAAATCTCTCACTCAACGTATTGATTTTGAGATTCATCCATGTTATTGTACACATCAATAGTTAATTCCTTTTTGTTGCAGAGTAGTGTTCCACCATATGAACATTTCAATCTTCATTTGTACCTTCTTCTACTGATGGACATTTGGGTTGTTTCCAGTCTGGGGCTACTATTATGAACAAGGCAACTCTAAATATGAACAAAGCTAGTGAAGCTGACAGAATTCCAGCTGAGCTATTTCAAATCCTATAAGATGATGCTGTGAAAGTGCTACACTAAATATGTCAGCAAATTTGGGAAACTCATCAGTGGCCACAGGACTGGAAAAGGTCAGTTTTCATTCCAATACCAAAGAAAGGCAATGCCAAAGAATGCTCAAACTACCGCACAGTTGCACTCATCTCACACGCTAGTAAGGTAATGCTCAAAATTCTCCAAGTCAAGCTTCAGCAATATGTGAACTGTGAATTTCCAGATGTTCAAGCTGGTTTTAGAAAAGGCAGAGGAACCAGAGATCAAATTGTCAACATTCGCTGGATCATCGGAAAAGCAAGAGAGTTCCAGAAAAACATCTATTTCTGATGGGGAGAAACTAAGATGGCGGAGGAATAGGACGGGGAGAACACTCTCTCCCCAATAAATATACCAAAAGAACTTTTAAAGGCCGAGCAAACTCCAAAAACCAGGAACTGAATGCTGGCAGAGGACATCGGGCATCTGGAGAGGCGACCCAGTGCTGACGTGAGGAGTAACAGTGAGGAAACCTAGACTCACCCACCAGAAAACCACACAAGCCTTTCCACCCAGGAAACTTCGACAAACCACGCATCCAACCCCTCCCATAGAGAGGAATCCCGACAGTAAAGGGACAACACAGCAAGATAAACAAGATGAAAAGGCAGAGAAATACCCAGCAAGTAAAGGAACAGGATAAATACCCCCTAGACCAAACAAAAGACGAAGAGATAGGAAGTCTACCTGACAAAGAATTCCGAATAATGATAGTGAAAATGATCCAAAACCTGGAAAATAAGTTGGAGTTACAGCTCAATAACCTGCAGGCAAGGATTGAGAAGATGCAGGTAAGCTTTAACAAAGATTTGGAAGAAATGAAAAAGAGAAAAAATACAATGAATAATGCAATAAATGAGATCAAAAACACTCTGGAGGGAACCAACAGTAGAATAACAGAGATAGAAGACAGAATAAGTGAGATAGAAGACAGAATGACAGAAATAAATGAAACAGAAAGGAAAAATGAAAAAAGAATTAAAAGAAATGAAGACAACCTTAGAGACCTCTGGGACAATATTAAACGCACCAATATTCGAATCATAGGAGTCCCAGAAGAAGAAGACAAAAAGAAAGACCATCAGAAAATTCTTGAAGAGATAATTGTAGAAAACTTCCCTAAATTGGGGAAGCAAATAGCCACTCAGGTCCAAGAAACACAGAGAATCCCAAATAGAATGAACCCCAAGCGGGACACCCCAAGACACATATTAATCAAATTGGCAAATATCAAATACAAAGACCAAATATTAAAAGCAGCAAGGGAGAAGCAAAAGATAACTCACAAGGGGAATCCCATAAGGATAACAGCTGATCTCTCAACAGAAACGCTCCAGGCCAGAAGGGAATGGCAAAACATACTTAAAGTCATGGAAGAAAACAATCTACAACCCCGACTACTCTACCCAGCAAGGATCTCATTCAAATTTGAAGGAGAATTCAAAATTTTCTCAGACAAGCAGAAACTGAGAGAATTCAGTAATACCAAACCAGCCCTCCAACGAATGCTAAAGGATCTTTCCTAGATAGGAAACACCGATGGGATAGATAATCTGGAGCCCAAAACAATAAAATAAATGGCAGCGGGATCATACTTATCAATAATTACCTTAAATGTAAACGGGCTGAATGCCCCAACCAAAAGGCAAAGATTGGCCGATTGGATACAGAAACAAGACCCCTATATATGTTGTCTACAAGAGACCCACCTCAAACCTAGGGACACATATAGACTGAAAGTTAAAGGCTGGAAAAAGATATTCCATGCAAATAAAGACCAAAAGAAAGCAGGAGTGGCAATACTCATATCTGATAAAGTAGACTTTAAAATAAAGGCAGTGAAAAAAGATAAAGATGGACATTACATAATGATCAAAGGATCAATCGAGGAAGAAGAAATAACAATTATAAATATTTATGCACCTAACATAGGAGCTCCACAATATGTAAGGCAAATGCTAACAAATATGAAAGGGGAAATCAACAACAACACAATAATAGCAGGAGACTTTAATACACCACTCACACCAATGGATAGATCAACTAGACAGAAAAGTAACAAGGAAATTCAAACTTTAAATGAAACAATAGACCAACTAGACCTAATTGATATCTATAGGTCATTCCACCCCAAAACAAGGAATTTCACCTTTTTCTCAAGTGCACACGGGACCTTCTCCAGGATAGATCACATCCTGGGCCATAAATCTAACCTTGATAAATTCAAAAATATTGAAATCATCCCAAGCATCTTTTCTGACCACAATGCAGTGAGATTAGATATCAACTACAGGAGAAAACCTCTCAAAACTTCCAACATATGGAGGCTCAACAACACACTGCTGAATAACCAACAAATCGCAGAAGAAATTAAAAATGAAATTCAGTTATGCATGGAAACGAATGAAAATGAAAACACAACAGCTCAAAACCTATGGGACACTGTGAAAGCAATGCTAAGGGGAAAGTTCATAGCAATACAAGCTCACCTCAGGAAACAAGAGAAAAATCAAATAAATGACCTTACTATACACCTAAAGCAACTAGAAAGGGAAGAGATGCAGAAGCCCAGGTCTAGTAGAAGGAAAGAAATCTTAAAGATCAGGGCAGAAATTAATGCAAAGGAATCAAAAGTGACCATAGCAAAAATCAACCAAGCCAAAAGCTGGTTCTTTGAGAAGATAAATAAAATTGACAAACCGTTAGCCAGACTCATCAAGAAACAAAGGGAGAAGAACCAAATCAACAGAATTAGAAATGAAAACGGAGAGATCACAACAGAAAACACAGAAATACAAAGGATCATAAGAGA